>CBMN010034983.1:0-10551 GCA_000582825.1 Hordeum pubiflorum | reverse complement strand
ACAAAACTAGTGGCATAAATGATAAAAACCTTTTTAAAAATGTCCGTGCATTCAAAGAAAATTCCTGAATTTGAACAAAATTTAACTAATTCAAATCATGTTCATGAATTTTTAAAAATTGTTCAAAAAAGGTGAAATGTTCGTGAATAAAAAAAAACAAGTAGGTAGTCGGAAATGTGGTGATTGGGCTTGCGAGCGCGATCCTGATCTCCATGGCAGTCTCCTGGGTGCATTGAATGGGAGTGGCCAGGCACTTGGCGAAATTCGTCTAAAGGCTAGAAGCGTTCCCAAACACATGCAAGATCCCACACACTTTGGCGATCTCCTCGACATAGTGTGACAGAAGATTATGACACCGTATGCAAATAGAGAGATGCTAGATGCAACGTGTCTGGAGGTCAGGCGTTAGAGAACATCGGCGTGCACGGCGTGCTGTAGCATGGAGTTTGACACATCGATGACAATGGTGAATAACATTGGGGAGAGCGGGTCGCCATGTCGGAGTCCTCGAGCATGGGGAATGGGGGGTCCTGGGCTTCCATTGTTTAGCACACGGGTGGACACGTTAGAGACCAGGATAGAGATCTATTCGCACCCGCGGTTGCCTAAATCCATGTGGCGAAGTATCTCGAGAAGGAAGGGCCATGACACGGAATCGAACCCTCGTGCAATATCCAGCTTGAGAAGAGCCCTCGGTGCCCGGAGGTTGTGAAGTTCCCATGCGCAAGACAAGACACTACGCCCGGGCGATGAATGCGCTTTGGTTCGAGGAAACAATCTCCCCGGGCGCGGCGGATAGCAAGGACTTTGGCGAACAGCCACCTGAGTAGATTTTTTCGAGAGTGAAAAGCTATATTTTTAAACATTATACGCTACAGGGGATCTGCTAGGTGGCGCATAACTCCCTTGAGGCATACTTTCTCCGTCTCAAAATATAAAACCTTTTTCGCAAGCTAACATGTAAGACCGTCTTTTAACTTTGAATTTTGGGGGTATGCTAGAGATGCCCCGGCCGGAGAGCAGCCTGGTTGAAGAAGGGCGGCCACACGACGCGACTACTAACCGCCGCTTGACCCGTACGTGCGGGAGTCAAGCACGCGCTTGCACATCTCTCGCGCCCACACCACACACGACAGCGGCCGGCCGGACGGCCGGAGACTCGTCGTCTTGGTTGACGTCGAATTCCAGGTCCCATTTGCCCACCGCGCGGCGCATTTGGGGCAGCAGCTGGGGCACATTTGTCGCTCGCTACAGCTCCACAGCGCAACCCATCTGCCCTGCGCCGGTCAGCTGGCAGCCACAGAGAGTGGTATGTGAGCACGTCACGTTTCCAGTTCCCTCCCTCCCGTGCTCGGAAATTGCCATTTTTTTGGTGGTGCTCGCTACTAGTACGCGCGTGGCCCGGTCCGGCCGCCGGCCCCGACCGGTCGGCGCGTGAGCGAGCGAGCAGGGTGGAGCTTTCTCCGTTGCTAGCTCCGGCGGCGTCGCGTCGCGCGGGCCTTTGGTTGCGCTTGCTAGCGAGCGAGGGCCTAGATGCCGCCGGCCGCCGCGTCGTGGCCGTGGGCGTGCTGCGGCCGCCGGAGGAAGGACGACGACGGCGCCGGCGCGTCGGGGCGGGAGGGGGACCAGTGGACGCTCTTCATCGACCTGCCCGTGCTGGAGGCCGCCACCGCCGGCTTCTCCGACGGCAACCTGCTCGGCCGCGGCGGCTTCGGCCCCGTATACAAGGCAAGCAATCTCCTCGTCGTCTCCCTGCTCGGGCGCTTGGATCGATCGCTGATCTCCATGCTTGCGTGCAGGGCGTGATGGCTGGCGGGCAGGAGATCGCGGTGAAGCGGCTGTCGCTGGAGTCGCGGCAGGGGGTGCGGGAGTTCCTCAACGAGGTGCGGCTGCTGCTCAAGGTGCAGCACCGCAACCTCGTCTCCCTCCTCGGCTGCTGCGCCGCCGCCGGCCACAAGATGCTCGTCTACCCCTACTTCCCCAACGGCAGCCTCGACCACATCCTCTTCGGTCAGTCCTTCCTCTACCTCATCCACATTTCCGGCCAAAAATACGTACTATTCAAAGTTCACACCACAGAGCTCTGGCCTTTTATTTTTATTCTGGATTTCAATTACGATTTAAAACCTTCGTCCCTTTGTCCAAACCTAAAATCGAAATCACCGACCCATTTCAGTAATTTCAGTCATGCTTGAAATTTCAGTCAAACCTGATGAAATTTAAATGTTCGTGTCAATAGTAGTTTGGTCAGACATAGCATTCAGTCTGTTGCAAGTCTTGAGTTGATGTCAGCTACTATTAAAGTTCGCTTTGGCGTCCTCATATAACAGCTGGTTGCAAGTATTATCATTGGCCTTGACTGAATCGGAAGCAGACTCCTGATTTCTTAACCCCAAAGGTTGAAATGTCACATCCACACCAGACCAGTTCTTGATTAGGATTTATTCTTGTCAGCAAGCAAACCAGGTGCAGTTGTGCATATACATAAGGGAAATATTGCGTGTTGCAAAATTACAACAAAGAATTGCTGCAATTTGATGTAAAGGGCGATATGCATCTTCAGTCTTGTACATGAAAGGACCTGAAACCCTAAGGTATCTGAGTTTGTACAGGTGAAACATGCGAAAAAGATTGAATTGAAAAAATAAATTATATCTGAGTTTACTCTGTTCTGTAAAATCACAAACATTTGGTAAAAAAATGTAGACAAACACAGAAAGCAAGAGTTTGCTATAACATAAGTACTCTGAATTTTTTTGATAAGTAGCTTGTGCCAATGAATTACAAGTGCATAACAATCGATTCCTGCAAAGTAGATCGGTATTACAGAACATAGAAGAACTGCTCTGTTATCTGAACTGCATACTTTCAGACAGGGAAAAGAGGGTGCAACTAGACTGGCCGAAACGGTACCAAATAATCCTCGGACTAGCAAGGGGCCTCCTCTACCTCCACGAAGAGTCTCCGGTGAAGATCATCCACAGGGACATCAAGGCGAGCAACGTGCTCCTCGACGAGAAGCTGAACCCGAAGATCTCGGATTTCGGCATGGCGAGGCTCTTCCTCGAAGACGCCACGCACGTCAACACGTTCAGGATCTCTGGCACATAGTAAGCCCCAAACACATTCACCACTTCCATTCAAAAGTTTTCTTTATGGTTGTGTGAATACCAAGAAATGATGCGATTTTTTGCAGTGGTTATATGGCCCCAGAGTACGCGATGAACGGGTACCTGTCGACCAAGACCGATGTTTTCAGCTTCGGGATGCTCGTGCTGGAGATCGTCAGCGGGAGGAAGAACATCGACCGGCATCTCGGCGACGAGAAAGTCGACCTCTTGAATTACGTGAGCATCTCTCATTATTAAAAAAAGATTACATAACCTGCATTTTACTATCTCAATATGAGAAGAGTGATAAGTGAAAACTGAACATTGTCATGTGATGGTCTGATGTGCTGAAGAATACATCTATGGTGAAATTTTCAGACATGGAAGCTGTCAGAGGAAGGGCGGTCACTGGACATCGTGGACCCGGGCCTATCCGGCTGGGACGCCGGCGAGGTGGGGATGTGCGTCCAGCTCGGGCTGCTGTGCTGCCAGGCCATCGTGTCGGAGCGGCCGGACATGTACAGCGTGCACCTCATGCTCTCCAGCGACTCCTTCACGCTGCCCAAGCCCGGGAAGCCGGCGATCCACGGCCGGGTGGGCCGGTGGAAGACCACCACCGGCTCGGCGTCCAGCTCCGCCTCCGACGCGAACACGAACAGCACGTTCGCCACCGACACGACCAAGGCCTCGACGCTGGGAAACATTGCTGAAGACGAATCCAGGAACTCCATTTCCATATCCTTCACCACGGAAGGCCGGTAAAATGATCATAAGAAATCGATGAAATGGTGGTGCGAGTAAATGGTCTAGATTAGTATATAAGTGACTGCAGTTAGACTGATTTGCATATATATCATTTGGAATTTCAACTCTCAGAGCATCTCCAACAGGCGTCCAAAAACTGCTTCGCACGCTAAAAACCGTCCTTTTTAGACACCGGACACGCTCCAGCAAATGCTGCAAAATAGTGTGCGCGCAAAAGAAAATTGGTCATGGACATGGAGTATGTGAGCTCGAGCTCACATACTCCCGGGTGAACAGTACAATTGGGAAATATAGAAAAAAATCAAAAAAATCTGAAATTTTGGGGCATGAAACATTTATATTTTTTCTACATGCGTGCAAAATTTCATGGTGAAATAACATTTGTGGAGGTGTGGGAAAAAAACCAAAATCAATGCTTCAAAAAAACTATTTTTGAAAGCATTTTGGAGCATCAATTTTGTTTCTTTTGTCCACACCTCCAGAAATGTGATTCCGTTATGAATTTTTGCACGCATGTAGGAAAAATATCAATGTTTCTTGCCACAAAAATTTCAGATATTTTGATTGTTTTTACTATTTTTTTCGGATTTTACTGTTCATCCGATAGCATGTGAGCTCGAACTCATAATAGCACTTTCGATTGGGCACATTCTAAAATGCGTTATTGCACGCTGCATATTTTGGACGCCGGACCGCGTGCTCTTTATAATTTACACTGCGTGTTTTTTTGGGCGTGCGTTTTTGGGCATGTGGAAAATCAATGTTGGTCCCGGCGTGCTAAAAATACTACAGTAACGCTGCAAAATTATTGTAATGATCGATATTTTTATGCGTCTACTGGAGATGCTCTAACTGAGGTATGAAGCTGTTGTTACCAGCAAAAGGAAGAAAAAAAATGAAGTTGTTGTGCGATAGACATAGTGAAATGCATTAAGCCACCACAACTATGTTGATATTAGCAATAAGCCACCACTTTTGTTTTTTGTCGCAAAATGCACCAAACGATAAACATTGACAAAACGCACTGACCTGTTTGTCCGCCCCGAGCCGTCAGTTTTTTTTTTTTTTTTCCACGTCAAAACGAGGGTCAACAAGAGGTCATTGCATTTTATCAATGTTTAGTGTTGCATTCGGTGCATTTTGTGACGAAAACCAAAACTGATCTTCTTGCTAATGACAATACAAATGTGGTGGTTTTATCCATTTCACTTGACAGACTGAGATCGATTATGTTTTTTTTTTTGAGGGGGAATGAGATCGATTATGTAGTTCCTTGCAAGAAAAACCAACGCTTACCCATCAATGAGCCATTTTCCATGGAATGCAAAATGGTAGAAACTTTTTTTTGAACACAAAAATACAAAATGGTAGAAACTACGCACCCGTGAACAACATAGGCCAGGGAACTAGAAAGGTCAAGACTACGGAGAAGGATTCCTCTGGTGGGATGGCTAAGCGTGTACACAAACAACTACCGAGCATCGGGCTGCAAGCGGCATACGATTTTTCCCCTAAAAGTGGCAGTTGGTTTCAACCGTTTTCACGTTTTTTGTTTTCTTATTTTCATTTTTTTGTTTATTTAATAATCAGCATATTTTTAAAATTCATGAAAATAATCATATTCTTTAAAACTCTTATAGAACAACTCGTGAACATTTTCTGAGATTCATGAACCTTTTTATTAATTCAGGAATATTTTAAATATTTATGGAAAAAATTCTAGAATTTATGATAATGTTTTTAAAATATATGAACAACTTTTAAATCTATGAAATTTTCAAAAAAAAATGCAACACTTTTTTAATTCATAAAATATTTCTCGAACATGTAAAAAATTTAAAAATCATGAAAATATATTCATAATAAAATATTAAATCGTTCATAAAAATAGTAGCTGGTTTTCTTCGGAGCCTGGTGTTGCTAGGTTTTTTCATCCTGTTTTTCTCTCAAGAGAATGCGACACAGATTTTTTCCTCCCGCTGGGAAAAGAACCACCTGCGGGTCTTCTGCTCAGCCGGCCCGCCACTGGTTATAGCGGCAATTCGTTGCACCTTGATTAGCTATGTCTCGCAGCAAGCGAGGCACAAGTGCCTCGCCTCAGGCGTTGTTTCTCATGGTCCATCCCAAGTAGCTTCCGATATGTTAGTTTGTTTTTCTTCTCTATTTTATAATTCGTTTGTTCTATTTTATTTTCTTGTTTGGTTCATATTTACAAAAACATTATGAATTCAAATGTTCCAAAATTTAAATTTATTAAAAAAAGAAAAACAGCTAATCTGTAAAATGTTAATGCATTGTAAATAATTTGATGTTGTAATTTTGAAAATTGTTGATAACATTCATAAGAAATGTGGCGGCATTTAAAAATGTTCACATGTTTAAAAAAATCGATGAGCCATTTTTATTAAATGTTTATACAGTTTAAAAAGTTTTTCATGTAACTAAACGAAAATTCTTCATACCATTAAAAATGTACATTGCATTAAAAAAATAGTTTGAATTTTAAAATAGGGTCATCACACTTCCAAAATGTGTTTATCCAACGTAAATAAATATTCACATAGTTTATAAAAACGCATATTCCTCAAAACAATGTTTCAACGTGTATTTGAAAAAGCATTAGCATGCATTTAGTAGAGTTCAAAAACATTTGTTTT
This sequence comes from Hordeum pubiflorum, assembly GCA_000582825.1. Taxonomy (NCBI): domain Eukaryota; kingdom Viridiplantae; phylum Streptophyta; class Magnoliopsida; order Poales; family Poaceae; genus Hordeum; species Hordeum pubiflorum. Next base: position 4,019 of record CBMN010034983.1, on the reverse strand, counting down.
AAAAATTGTAATTATGTATTTGAAAAATGTTAAAAGTGCATAAAAAGTTTGAAATGTATATAAAAATGTACAATGTGTTTGAAAAAAGTTAATTATGTATTTGAAATTGTAAAATATGTATAAAAATACTCTTGGTGTATACAAAGACTGTAGAACAAATTTGAAAAAAATGTAGGCATGTTATGGAAAATGTAAAAAAACCAAAGTAAACCAGAGAAAGAAACAAGAAACCTGAAGAAAAAAAAACAACCAAAGAAATCCCAAGGAAAACTGATTCAAATAGTGAAAACGATAAGAAAAACTAAAGAAAAAAAAATACTCACGTGCAGCTACGACGTTGGGCTGGCTCCGTAGCACCGTGCCAGAGACGAGACGGAAATATGCCTCCTGACGGATGAGAAATATCCCTGCCGTTGATTGGGTGTCCATACCTTGGCTACTCGACAATTTAGGGCCTGTAGTATATACCATACCATGGCTAGAAGACCCACCACCGGATACTGGCAGGTAAACACAATTTTGTTTGTCTAAAAAAAGGTAAACACAATTATGTTCAAATTTTTTTCTGCAATGGAGTTCAATAGTTTTTTATTTGTGAATAAAGCAACTTCATTACTTAAGCAGAGTCATTACATTCTTGTTGACAGATAATGTAGTTCAATAGTTGACCCCCTAGAAAAGTAGGTGCAATCTTTGGCAAGAGAATAATATCTACAAGCTTTTCTTTTCTCCAGAAACAAAAGAGTGAAAATAAGAAATTAAAGGATAAAGCAACTCGTATACTATACTTTCAAAAAGGGCCGTCTTGGCTGACCTCAACTAATCAAGCAAGAGTACGTGCCCTCGTTTAACGGGCCTTGGATCCATCATAAATTCTAGTAGTATATGCTTGTGAGAACAACAACTTGGCAGAGCAGTCGCCGTACCTTTGCGTGCGAATGTTTTGATCAACCTAGCTCACGCAAGAGATATCCTACTGTATATCTGCATGCTTGCATGCATGTGGCGTATATGTCTTGTATTCTCATGCTCGAGCTCAGTTTGCAGCATATCGTATATATGCTATGATATATGCCTGTTGTGCTATGATGTATGCATGTGCTATGCTCATGCTGCATGTGGTCAGCACTACTGATATGGATGAACGAAATACAGTAGTAGTAGGCACAGAACTGAAACTTAATATGCTGACATTTTATGCGGGAATCTTAGTTTTCTGATCTATTCTCACGTCAAAGTCCTTCTGGCGACGTATGTATATTTTCACTCTAATGGTGTACGTAAGCGAGCATACTTTTTTGCAAAAAAAGGTACTACTTCCACTAACACGAATTCTTAATTGATGCGGTCACTATACAACATTTTTTTTTGCGGGGTAGTCACTATACAACATTGTATAGAGGTTGCGTGAATTAATTTGGATCAAAGGGAGTAGAAAAAATCCAGCCCATGAAAAGATAGGTGCCGTATACTAAACTGAATCCTAAAATAACACTTAAAATCATGCTTCCCTCGAAAGAAAATAAAAAGTGAAGAAAAAATTGAAAGCTCATGAAACAAAATAAATGGAGACATGCATGCACCTGCGTACATATCTTCAGTGAAAAGAAAGGAGTTATTTCTGGGATAAGGTTGGAAGAATTGGATCATATCCATCACTTGCGCGCTCCATCTCCATCACCAACTTGCAAGAACTACCCGTGTGGAATTGCAATCTTAGATAAAGTGGTCCCATGAGGTGGGATACGTAGACGGATAGACGAGAAGCTTCAACGGTACTGACGGTAACGTGTCATGCAGCCATGCACACAGGTCGACCCAAGTTAGACATAATTTTGTGCATGTACGTAATAGTAGTTTTGCACAATGTGTACTGCTCCCTCTCTTCCAAATTATAATTTGTTCTAAAAAAATTATGAATCGGATGTATGTAGACACGTTTAAGTGTGTTAGTTCACTCATTTCAATTCGTATGTAGTCTATATTAAAATATTCAAAACATCTTATAATTTAAAATGGAAGCAGTAGTACACAATTGCATCTATTATTTGGCATATGTGGTACGTATACATAAGATGTTGCACATGATAGGTGGAGTATGACGTCGCTTAGGGAGTGCGCTAAAATGGAATTGAATCACTAGATATAACCATGTGGAGTACAACTTACACGCGAAGGGTTACGTCAAATGGTACTGTACGTAACATCGCCCCTTTTGGATCCAGAAAGTCCGGTCGAAACATGGCAGAGTACGCCTAGAAGTGGGAAAAGCTGTTTATATTAAGCCGACTCTGAAGACTCTTAACCAATTAGTGTGCTTTGGAAGGCCCTTAAACCCTGGATCGTGAAAGCCGCGGGTATCGACAGAGTGCAAATATGTACAACAAGTGATACGGACGAAGAATTAATTGAACCTGAACATTGTTCAAAAAAAATTAAACCTGATACTCCGCAAAAATTAAATGAAATAAAACCTGATAACATGATTACGAAGCCGACGCAATCGATGCACTTCCCCCATGTCATGTGTAACCATAGCACCAGGACTGCATTTCCGCACCCTGTTGAATCTACTTGTCGGTGTATATATCTTCGACCAATTAGCTAGCTAGCTTGCTGTTCATGGCTGACACAGATTTTTTTGTCCAAAAGGACCACCTGCACCGAATTGCTAAAAAAGACCCCTTTCGGATGAAATTAACGGAAAAGACCCCAGACCGTGACGGCGAATGCGCCACCGACACGTAGCACCTGCTGCCATGCCAGCAGCACTATTCACTACACTGTTCACGCGAGGGCGGTTTTCGCTCGGAAAAAAACGGCAAACTGGATGCAAAATTTCCGATTTTTTTGTGTTTTCCTGCTGTTTTTTGTTTTTTTATTATTGTTCACCCCCTGAGTGAACACTGTTGTCGCCGCGTCCAGAGTGAACAGTGTTGCCGCCTCTGGGCGTGGCGGCAGGTGCCACGTGTCTGCCGTCACGGTCCAGGGGTCTTTTATGTCAATTTCACCAAAGGTGGTCTTTTCTAGCAATTTCATTGGACAGGTGGTCTTTTTGACAAAAACTCGCTAAGCAAAGGCTAATTGAACCGACGCCGGCCATGAGCGCCGCTTTCGTTTCTTGTTTGCTAGCCACCGCTGATCGAAGCGCCGGCGACGTACGCGTGCAACCGCGGCGTACGTGCCAATCTGCTATGATCTATCCATATATCCAGGACGCCACGTAGCTTGCTAGCTCTATCAACGACCCGTGCTGGATGCCGGTGACCGGGTCTCGATCTCTATCCTATCCATCTGGACATCTGGTGTTGATCCAAGAGCAGACGACGTCGAAGGCCGATTCTCTCTGTCGTCCAAGACGGATGCATGCTTTATTGCTTCACGCAGGTTTCCTACTTGACCTTGACGCGGTCATAGATGGACCCTTTGTGTTCACAAATCATCCTAAGGCCTAAGCCTAGGCAACGGCACAATAGTAAAACCTGCCCCAAATCAAAGGATTACAGCAACGGCACCATAGTAAAACAAAGTCAAAGACATCGAAGATGCAAACAATCAAATCAAAAGAAATAAAAAGAAAAAAGAAGCAAAATAAATAAAGAGCGTCAACACAGCAACCACTTGCAACAGATAAGCAGCAATCTCACCATCATGTTTGACAATACACGAGCTACGAATTTCTTTCCTCTGAAAGCCCACGAAGGAATTGACGCACCCGCGCGGACGTCTCCGGATGCAACCGGGTCAAAATTTGGGTTTTCACCCCGAAGGGCTGGTCTTATCAGACTGTAAAGCAACACCTTCAACAAGGACACATGTGTAAACAACGACATTGTACGACCGAGCATTTAAAGGTCGGACCTAAGGTTTCCAAGTTCCAACCTAGAGCTCGAGACCCGATGCTTGAAGAGAACCACCAAGTCGAAGTCACCATGTATCACTAGTAGAAAACTGGGCATCAGTCCCGGTTTCAGAGGGNCTTTAGTCCCGGTTTTGCAACCGGGACAAAACGATCGGGA
>CBMN010034981.1:0-10484 GCA_000582825.1 Hordeum pubiflorum | reverse complement strand
CGGGGGGGAGGGGGGGAGGGGGCAATGGTCCCCTTGCCAAGGATAAAGATCCATTTGTTAGTGCAGTCAGTATACATTTCATATTTTCCTTGCAGATTGTTTGTGTGGTCTCTCAATACGTATGCCAGCCCATCGTGAATGGTGTCTAGTGTTTTATAACATCTACCAGGTTTTGTTATTTCCATCGGTGTCACTGTAAGTTATTATGGAGAAAGATGAATTACTTGAACATACTTTTCTTCTCCACTACTAGTGTTGACTTGCCATTTCCATCGGTGTCACTGTATTTTGTGGGTGTCGCGGTGACAGAATTGAAACCCCATAACTATATGCTTTTATATGTACAACTTAAGGTCATCCTGTGTTATGCTAGCATCTTATAAATTTGTAGTTGTATACGTAGTTGATTGTTTATTAACTTGATTGAATTGAGACGACAATATAGGATGACCAATTATCATACTTCATTGCCCATCAAAGGGGTAACAACTCACTATCATGAAGTTTAGTCGAATCAGCTCTAACTATAAGATCGCATATGTTGCTCCATCTTGGATGTCAAATATCTGAAATTAAGTTGGTGAATAGCCCTAAGGATTGACTTTTTTTGCTAACTATTCGCTTTATCATAGACATTGTTTTAATGGATAAAATCATGTCCACGTCATCAAGAACATGCACCTTGGCTAGGTGGATTATGACTGTAAGTTATATATTTTTGCCAGTTTGGTAACAAGTTGTTTTTGCATCATCGCGATTAATTAATAGTTATAATGCAAAAGATCAACTAGTGGTTGGGTGTCAACACCAGAACTTCTTCCATTAGGTAGGGTCCATAGGAATTGATGGACAATTCGACTGAAAAAAGAAAGACAAGTGAGAAACCACGCATATATAGAGGTCCATTGCCAACAATATCTTTTATGAAACTAGATAATACCATGCGCGTTGATGCAGGATATTATTGTGTGACGTAGAGCTCAAAAGGGTGTGGGGCACAATACAAAGAAAAGGAGTACGAAAATCCAATTTTATGCGTGAATCTTAGTCTTTTTTAGATGATCAAAAGTACATTGTTCATCTCAATGCAAAGAAGACCATGCTACTAAAAAATATTAGCGCATAAATTGTTTAAATGAGAACACTAATATCGGGAGAAGATAAAAGAAAGAAAACATTGTGAACAACAAGGCATCACACAAAATATATAGGTTTAGACACTACTAAAATATACTCCGTATACGAATTGCTTGTTGGCACCTTTATTGAACCTCTAACTTCAATCTTACTCTTGTATGTGGTTCCGCTCAAGTTAGAAAGTACTACAGTTATATACATCTGGATTGTAAAAAACATCTTGGAAATTTGTGCTGGAACGAACTGTGCATATGGCGCATTGGATTTAAGAGTTAGGATATTTCTCCATCCTTGCAACAACCGAATGTGCGGCATCTGAATCAACAAACGCTGCTAGGAGTAAGTGGCGCATGCAGGAGGAGACCAAACCGTCATCCTAGTGGTGGTCAGTTGGTCACGCAATGTGAAGACCTGCTTGTGCAGGGGACAATGATCGGAAAGATGAGTGATAAAAAAGCAAGAGACTAGGGAGGTGCGTGTAGACTACGTGCTGGGTCACATGACGCTGCAGGAGAAGGCCGCTGGACAGATGGCTCATCTCGAGCGGTTCGTGGCCGTGGTGTCGCCATGCAATCTGACGGAGCTTGGCGTCGGCAGCATCCTCAACTGCGGTGGCATCGCCCAGCTATCGTGCCTCCTGGCCGACGACATGCAGCGACTCGCCCTCTCATCCTGCCTGGCCGTGCCATCCCTAGTGTGGGCGTAGGAGCCCTGAGATCTTAAGGAGAACGACGGGCATCAATAACATATGGTCTAATAAGATACATGCCTCCGTTACTTCCACATTTGTTTCAATGAGAAGTCAAAAGTGCCATGGGATAGTGGTGGATACGAAGAAGCAACAGTTTCTTTTGCGTCAATGAGAAGTCAAAAGAGCCATGGACTGGTTAAGTTTATATGGGTTTATAATTAACTGCCCCAAGTAAAAGGTGGTGGTTTGACCCGAGAAATGTTGTTGGTTGGTTGGCGGGAGAAAGCAGGCGGGAGCCCAACTGCCACGGAAACATCTCCATGACCCGTCCGTGTCCGCCGGCCGCGTCGCCCCGGCCGCTGCCCCGCCTGTCCTGGATGCCAGCCGCCCCGCCCTTCCCGGCCCCCCGGCCGCCGTCGCCCGCCCGCGTGTCTCCCGTTAGCTACGGCTACGGAGGAGCTAGCTAACTCCTGGATTGATTCGAGCTAGCTACGGCGACGGAGGAGCTAGCTCCTAATTCGATTTGAGCTAGCTACAACGACAGAGGAGCTAGCCAGCTAGCTGAGAGCTACGGCGACGAACGCGGGGGGCGCTTCGTGCGAGCCGTCCTGGACGCCGGTGGATCCGTATTTGGCCGCTTCGTGCGCTGTCCGACGGCTTCGTAGGAACGAGCTAGCTGATCATGGACGCGAGCGAGAGGAAGAAAAAGAAGGGTCTGTTCGGCCGCAGCTCAAACCGACCCTTAAAACACGTTTTTCACGAACTGAAAATCACGTTTAAAGTTTCACGGTTTAAGGGGTATGCTGGAAATGCTTTTAGGCCTCTATGCAGCTGAGGCCCTTGGGGACGCAACCCCAACCCATAGAGCAAACAATTCAATGCAACTACCCTGACGGAGTCCACTTAAACGTAGAAGAGTCGAGCAGATCTGCGCACTCGTTGACTATGGGCCTGCCCATTGCCCGCTAACGGAAGTATTTCTCTTTACCTTCGTAGCTTTATCGGGTTTTAATTCATTTAAATAGCAAAACAATCTATCCCGTGTAGTCCTCGTGCGTCCGCTTATGGTCCGGTCCAATTCATCTTGTTTTATTCTATAATATTTTTTGCATACATTACACAAAACTCCATGTGTTTGACATTAAAAAACATGTTCATAGACTTTACAAATTGATCTATTTTTTATAATGTTTAAAAAATTATGATTTTAATTATATTTACATATTTAATAAACGTTAATATCTTTTTAAGAAAATGTATTAATTTTTTTCAAAATTGCCCATAAATTTGGAAACCATTCACAAAGATTCATAAGTATTCTATAATTTGAAAATGTTCATCAATTTTTAATATGCCCATGAATTTTCTAAAAACATTCAGGAAGTTACAAAAATCTTGAATTTTCAAAATAGCTATGATTTTTTTGAATGACTCATATCATATTTAAAAAATTATACTCAAGTATATAAAATAATTCACATAATAATTGTGTGCTTACAAAAGTATAATGTATAAAAAATCAGGCATTCTTATGTGGATTTGTTTCTACAAAAATTCACGTTTTACAAGAAATAGTTTTCCAGAGAATAAAAATTTAATAAGTTCAGAATCTAATTTTTAAAAAGTTTACAGATTTTTACTATTTTTGTGCACATCTGTTAAAAATTATTCAAAATTTATATTTTTTTGCAAATATTTTGAAAATAGTGATTTCTATATTTATTGAATATTTTGTAAATAGCTTGAACTTTTCTCAAATTCCAAAAAGAATTTTTAGTAACCGGGAACTTTTTGAATGAATAAACCAGGAAAATTAAAAAAAAGATGGGAGAAGAGGAGAAAACTGGTCAAAACTTTATTGCAAACCAAAAAACCAAAAGAAAAAAAGTGGCTAATTGGGCCGGCCCATCAGTGTGCTTGATGTGGATTTCGCCAACAGTTCGTTGCAGAGAGCGACAAATATGATTCATCCTCGCACCCGCATGTGTCGCCAGGAGTGATCTATTCCATGTGGAAGGACAAGGCGGGCAACAAAGGAGAAAAAGAGAAATTGTCCTTATTGTAAAAACCATCATTTTTCATGGTATGTTTTAACAGTGCTAGGAGGATGTAATATCGAGTTAGATCTCCAATCGTTGATTAAGGGTGTATGCAGAGAGGCTGGGGCTAATCCTACTTTAAAAAAAATAACGTACAAAGTCGCTCGCTGTCTCGTGCAGTGCCTGACCCAACTAGCTGTCCAACATGCCCAACATGTCCAACATCACAGTGGAAGCAAATGCCGAGCGTCTTCATCGATGTGCTTATGCATTTATTTTGTTTTGCATTGAATAGAACAATAGAATCTGTATTGTTGATGAAGTAATAATGGGTTAACTTTGCCTCACCCGGACATCAAGTTATTAACTCCAGCCGCTGGAAACCATAGCATCACCACGCTGGCTGCCTAGGCGGTGGGTAGGAAAAAAGAAACGGAAGTGGGTAAACCCTACATGGCAGATATAGACACCTGATCGAGAGAAAAATCTGAACTTTTAATAATATGCCTTTGCTTCCGCGAATTTATTTAGTCTCTTTTTGAATAAATGTAATTTTGGTTGCTTACCACATATATCATGTGGTAAATTTATTTAGTCACCTTTAGAATTTATTTAGTCTCTCTTCTCTTTTCCGGCTTACAATTTAAACACTATACACAAATGGTCTGCTAGTATTAGTGGATCAGGTCTGTTGAATTGATTTGGATGGACGGTTCGTCTAATTTGTTCTTATATGTAAAACTAGCAACCATGGATGTTTAGACGATATTATTTGCCCTTCTCCTCTAGAATGCACATTCTGAAATGCAGAGGTCGTAGGCACGGACTTTTTTTAATTTGTGCCATGCTCCCTTTGATCAATTCATCTTGATTCGTGGTAATAGTTTTGCAGAACAACCCTTGAATACCCAACTGTAAACAGCCAAGCCTCTATTTAAAACGAGCATGCAGCAAGAACACGTACGTATACTGGCCTCCTTTGCCTCTGTCCGGTCTCCAGTGCACAATTCTTTTTCTCTGTTTTTTCTTATTGAAGGAACTTCCTTTTCTCAGTTGAATTGTATATTCGAACTAGCTGTAGCAACTCTCTTATTTTGGAGACATACATACCGGTGTAATAGGATTGGGACGTATCATGAAGCCATACACCAGAATAAGGATGCATTATCGGTCTGTTAGCATTTGGTTGGCGAGTGACAGGCGGGCTCCTCGTTCCAGTGACAAGTAATACTCAGCAATGTCGCCGGAGCAGTCCCCGGCATTGTCTCTGATCACTACCGCTCTGAAGAAGTACAGGAGAAAAAAAAAAACAAGGATGACTTTGAAACTTTTCGTATGATACACCTCATCAAATGGCTGCGTGTTGACTCTGTCATATGCCTTTTTTTGTTTTAGTTTCATGAATGATTTCGTGAGCCACCCCCTAGGATATGTCTCCTATTTAGAAACACCAGTTAACTATATGAGTCCTTGGTGGAAAAGTAGCAGTGAAAATAGAACCGGCTCCCTAAAATTGGCATCTCCTTAGTGTAATAGTAATCCAGATGCTGTTAGGGTACAAGTCACAACAGAATTGACAAGTGCCAGAAGAGTCCGAGCCTGAATCAGGTTAGCTTGATTAGTTTGGTAGAACTAGTATGTGCCTGATTAGGGTTGTCGCTTTTGAGGTAGCAGAAAACAAAAGAGCAAATTCGATTTAGGGTGTACATGTGCTTGTTATCTTGTCTAGTATTGGTGCTTGTGTGTGCCCCGACAAAATTGAAGCGAGTTCGTACATCGTGCACACGGCAAGTTGAGCTGCCACATGGCCGTGTGTTCGATCCCTGTGACAAGCGATATCATAGCTAAGTTGTAGAGCCTTCTTCACCATCGATCTGTTCCACACCGCGGTTGGGGAATTATCTGTCGTCCTTATGTCGCTTCACATATCAAGGGAAATCGAAGAGGAGGGTCATGTCGACTTGAAGGTGTAGTACCCCATGCTCGACAATATGAAATGTAACGAGGCGGACAACGAGAAAATGCACCACCATAGCCTAACTTGGGCCCGATGTCGTTGATATGGCCATATCAGAGAAAAATAGAATAAAAGAAGCTTCAGATGCTCTAAACGAGACGAACCATGGTCCTTTATGAAGGTGTGTATACAGGCTCCTAGGCGATTTAATTTTTAATTTTAGAGCTTATGCTTGGATTACCTTGGAGTCCACTGCCCACTGTGACATCTCACACCTGTTCAAATGAGCGAGAGGAAAATACACACACACACACACACGCCTTTTCTGTTTCCCTTTGTTTAACTGCACATCAACAACCGCCTTGTCGAGGGAAAACACCAAGTTGACGCGCATGTCTTTTCTCTATGTATGGTTTGGTTACACAGATAGTGGCATTTCTTTATAATAGATAGATATGGGCGTGCGGTGGAACCAACTCATCATGCTGGTGGTCATATAGGGATGACCTCAGGTGATCCGGACGACACGGGCGATCCGGACGCTACGGCTCCGGTTGCTACGTCCCAGGGGTCGCTGACGCTACACACGTCGCCAGAGGGCGGCGACCTTGATACATCTGCGTCGCGGGATCTGCAGGGGGTGGGAGACGCGGGAGACCCGGATGGAGCGGGCGATCCAGGCGCTCCGGCCGTTTCGGCCCCGGCTACTCCATCGCCTCCGTTGCAGAGGTCGCAGCCGCCGGAGGGCGGCGATAATCATGCCTCCACTTCTGAACCTGCGCCGACATCGTCAGTTTCCGATGATCTGCCGCTTTTGTCGCTGGTTTCAAATGGTGAGGAGGCGCCGTTACGATGGCAAATTTCATTCTCCAGTGGGGAAGATGGGGATCGCATGCACGGGATCCTCAATCTCCATTTGAGATCAAGATGGATGACAGTGCGGGATCATGAGGACGACATCCTTGCCGGGCGATACTTGCAGGACGAAGAGCGGGTGATCGAAGGTTCGTTTTTCGTTATAGATACTTTCGATGTTTGGATTGGATGTCCGCTTTTGCAGGAGCAGCCGAAGACACAAGACTCGACCGTGCTCGTCGACTTGACATCGAGTCCAACGATCCACCCACGAGTGGGGGGTAGGTTTTGGGTCCTCGCCGAGGACGACGAGGATGATGATACGGCGCAGGAGGATTTGCTGGCTTCGCCGTCTTCATCGCCTCGCATTCAGCCGTCCGCAGAGGCGAACAGTAGCGAACATGACCGTTCCGGCAGATGGGAACACTGAGGCGCCCCACAACGTTCGACGACGATGCGGATGAAGCCATGGAAGGGCCCTTTGCCCAAGGTAAATTTGCCTCAACTAACTTTGTCAGATTTTTTCAAACCGGATACGTGGACACGAAGGTTGTTTCACGGAAGAAGAAGAAGGTGAGTATGGCGACGCGATTGTCTCTGCCGGTGGCCGCCGACGTGATCTCAACTCGTTCGGCTCGCACGGCGCGCTTGAATTCGCTGATAGGTCAAGACGGGTCGGTAGCAGCGACGACGACTATGGGCTCCACTGACGCTGAGTATGTGGCCCAGCAGGTAGCCCAAGTCGGAAGTCCCACAAAACACCGGGCTACTTTTGTACGTACATGTACATCTGGAGATGGACTTACGTACGTCAATCCTGGGCAGACCGATCATGTTACGAAAGCGGACAACAACGAGGCTGTCGTTCCTAGGGTTCGGCCGCGCATTGCTAATCCTGGCTTTCCATCGCGAGCGGGACGAGCGCGAAAGATCACTGCGCCGCTGCTGCGAGAGAAACATCTGATCGTGGACATAGCTGGGCCTGGGGCCGGCGGGCCGCCACCAGCTCGTCCCAACCAGAACGGGTCCGATCAGGGGAGAACGAACCTCCCTCGAGGCGGTGAGGAGGCAGGTCGTGGAGGCCCTAATACCGGCCGAGGCGCTGACGGAGCAGCGCGGGGTGGCTTCGGTGGCAGGCACGGTGCTGATGGCGCGGGGTGCGGAGGACATGGACCTCCACGCGGCGGCTATCAGGGCCAGCGCAGCGGATGGAATCAATGGCATGACGGAGCTGGACGAGCCTTCACCGGAAATCAGTGGCAATGTAACTTCAACCCCTCGCCTGGCAATTTTGTCGAAGGAGCCTCGGGGCCTACTTATCGACAGCATGGAGGTCACGGTGGATATGGCCGGACGTTTGGTCGTAATCAGCCCCCACGACGCCCCTACGTTCCTAGGCTGCCGGCGGGCGCGGTGGCGACGGGCGAAGGGACGGCCAAGGCGACTGATCCCACGGCTTCAACATCTACTGCAACATTGCCGACGCGGGCGGTGGCTAAGGTCAACGCACTTGCGGCGGTGTCTGGTTCCGGCCGTGGTGTCTTCCGATGATAGATATGGGCTCGGTGATAGAGGGAGTGGCAAAACAGATATTGCGCGGGCTAATAAAGCGGCCCGTAAGAAAGAGAAGATGAGTTGTTATCGGTGTGGTGAGCCAGGGCATTTTATGATAGATTGCAAGGCATTTGTCGGAAACTTGGACGCCCATTGGATGTTTGTCCGCTGTTGCTTGGGCCTAAGCCTGTGGTCACCATTTACGGTGTCAGCAACAGCAAGCTTATGTTGTTTGAGACTCCACGTACGGTCTCGGTGACCCTACATATGGAGAGCTCGAAGTTTGGGCTAGTCCGGGTTACTCAGGGGACACTGTCAGAGGAGCAGGTGTCTCAACAACTCAGGCGACTGGTTTCAGATTCGTTTCATTGGGCTCCGGTTAGGTTGGAGGAGCAGGTTTACAGAGTGGAGTTCCCGAGGAGGGAAGATCTTGATCGCTTACTGAAGTTTGGATTCAGCAAGGTGATTGGGAGTAAGTGTATTCTTGAGTTCGACGAGGGCACAAAATCAGAGCCAACGGGAGTACCACTAGAGCAGGTTTGGATCAGACTCTCAGGTGTTCCAGAGGCTTTGCTTGATGACTTTCTGATTGTGTGGAGTCTCGGATCCCTAATAGGTAAAACAGAGAAGGTGGACATGCCATTCACACGTATGCATGGGATCGCGAGGCTGCTTGTCAGTGTTAGTGATGTGGAATATGTGCCAGACTTTGTACCATGGGTGTATGATGGCATGACATATGATCTCGAGGTTCAGTTAGAGAAGTCACTTAAGACAGAGAACAATTCTGGGATCAAAGATGTTGACATGACCGATGGCACAGATGGTAGCGGTAACCAGGGTATGGGTGGGAGTCATGGTGAGCATGGTGGGATGGACAAACCGACCGGAAAGTCCACGCAGCCAGTAGAGTCGCGGACAGATAAGGGGTCGGCCCCTTCCGTCACTCCAACGGCATCTCTCCGGTTCGGTACGTTCCAGGCAGTGTCTACAGTGTCAGCTCCAAGTCGTCTTTGGGGTGACCGTGTGGAGATGGAGGATTTAGACGACAATCTTGTCGCGAATTTGAGGGTGGAACAGTAGCGGCAGGAGCGGTCTGTGATGCCCTCACAGTTATGGTTACAGAGTCGTCAGTCTGGTTCGGTTCAGATGGGGAAGGTCCAGATCGGACAGGAGGCCCAAGGGTCGCCTCAGTCAGCACCACTTGATACACCACCCACACAGCATATGACCTCGCAGGAGGTTGCTCCAATGGAGAGGGAGGAGACGCGACTGGTAGAGATGACCACACCACCAGTGAGGGAGGATGCGGGTCGGCCATTATCTTCTTCGCGGCCTACTTCACCACGTCTGGTCAGTATGAAACAGGAGGTATCTCCGTTGGTTCGTCAGGAGGATAGACCGATGGAGATCACCACATCGGCTACCATGGTGGACGACACTCCTGCGGCGCAGACCGGGAGGTCACCATCACACACTGCTTCGGGCACGGTCGGGCAAATGGCAGGCGGCCATAGCTCGGAAGGTGTTCCCATTGACGATGTCATCCCTTTTGGAGGGATTCCAGACCCTAGGTCCGGTGACAGGCATTTTAGTCACAGGATTCAGGCACAACTGGATGCAGACGACATACAACTGGGGCGTGCTATGAGGGCCGCCAAGCTTCGAGATATCGAAGAAATACAGGTATGTCACTTAATACAAGTCATTCAATTTTGCACTTTTCTGATCATGAATTTTTTTATAAAGCCTCCAACCTAGGGATATGTCTTGGTAGTAATAGCAAAGAAACCGCCAAATCCATTAATGACCTGTTAGATTTAGAAGCAGATAGAGCTTTGGATTTAATCATAAACATAGCGGCTGTGAAACCTATGCATGATTCTGATATTAATAATCTTGGGGCGTTAAAAAGTCTCTGTGAGGATCTGGTTCCCACAGAGGACTTACTAAATGAGGATGAGGATGAGGGGGCAGAGGGGTATGTGGCTCCTCTGCAACCAAATGACACTTTTACCACTGCCACTGGTCCTGAGGACGCAGATGCGATGAAGGATAAACCAAAAAGATCCTGGAAGAGGAAGATTTATGCTACATCCGCAGTGCGTAGGAGTAGTGCAAGGGTTAAACAAAAGAGAAAATTCCATGATGATATATGAAAGGGATCTTTTGGAATAGCAGAGGTCTTGCGGACTTGGCTAAAAGGAGATTCCTCACAGAAACATTGATAGAATATAAACTGGATTTTATG
>CBMN010034969.1:0-11651 GCA_000582825.1 Hordeum pubiflorum | reverse complement strand
AAAAATGATATAAAATGGCATATGATTGCATATAAAGTATCCCAGATTGATAATATAATAGCATGTAACAATAAAAAAGTATACATATGTTGGAGACGTATCACTCCTTCGTCATAGTTGTCGATGCCGACTCTGTCATGCGCCCGCCACCATGGACCTTGGGTCGATGGAGTCCAAGGGGGCCCCAACCCTTGCGATGAACGCGGGGAGCATAGCCCGCAAGGAACGGCATGCCACATGGCGCGCCACTAAATAAGGCTGAGCAGGAGGTTGCGGTTAAGGGCGTCATTGACTTGGAGTTCACTACGTTTGTCCCAACGGCCACACTCACGCCCTACAATGTTTCGGATTCGCAATGCTCAGCATCACCGATTTTTCTCTCGAGACACACACACCATTGCAGACCAGACGTGTGAGTCGGGGTAGATCGGATGATGGCGAACGACATCAGCAAAGCTCCAGCGGCAGACATGCCCGCAAACTATTAAAGTATATGCATCAACCAAATATGTTGGTTATTTTTGGCCCGGTGTGCATTTAGCGGACCAATTGTAGGTTAGTAGTTTCATTGTGATGCATGTTTAGGACTCCATGATGGATATGATAAAACTACGGACAAGAACCTCCAAATTTTGAGATGGGTGATCAAAAGTCACCAGTGTTTGATGTTGGCCATCATCGGGTACTCAATAAAAGAAGGTGCATGCAAAGAGATAATGTGTACTCATCCCATGAAGATATCTTCTTGTGTCAAGCTTGGTTGAACACAAGCATGAATCCTATATGTGAAACCGATCAAAAGGGTTTGAAGTATTGAGAGAAAATCACACATGGTTTCATGAACACATACATTCACATGGAACCGCATCCAATCCATACCAGTGGCAATGAGAACTCTCTCCAACATAAATGGGTTTCCATCCAAGAGTACGTGGACAAGTTTTGCGGTGCCTATGGTCAAGTGGTGAATAGGAAGTAAAGTGACATTGGAATTGGAAGCCTTGTAAGTTATGTTTGTTCGTTTTCTTGCTTACTTCATTTCTTGCATTATGTTGAGGTGTCATTTTTGCTTGCTAGATGGGATTGGTCGCCACATTTACCATCCAATTAAGAAGAATTCCTTCATAGCACATTATTGTTTGGAGTTGAATGGAAAACCAAGTGGTCAACCCTCTTTGAAGATCTCAAGAACCCCAACAACAACAACAAGAATGATGATGGGACAACCTACCACAATTCTATTGGATTGGATGAGGACAATGACCAATGTGGAGAGGTGGAGAATTTGAGACAGATCCAAAGAGGAGTAGTCACTTGAGGGGGGGGTGGAGAAGGTTAAATCCGTACGTGACAACGCAGATAGGAAGATGTCGGACACATGGCCGAACATATTTTCCAACAAAGAGGGGACCTTAAGAAATGGTGGGAGAAGAAGGAAAATAGGTACACACCCTTCTTGGATGTGCAAAGGAAAAGGATAGTGTTTGACCGAAAGAGGGTGTGGGTGTCGAAGTGATATCTGGCAAGTCCCTTGATGGGGTGGGTCAGGTAGATGATTATACGAGAGGAAAAACAGGAGACGGTTTACCCAGGCTCAGACCCTGGGGATCCACGCAATACCCTACTTCATGCTTGTGTTGCATTGATTGATGTATATATGGGGTGTACAATGGTGATAGTGATTGAGAATAATCTCTAGGTTGTCTTCTATCGACTTGCCCGAAACCGGCTTATATAGGATACCATGACCTATGGTTTATAGAATCCTACTCGATTAGTATCAATGGAGGAGTCTTCTATCAGCTGGCCTGGACATTTTTTAAATTCATGAACATTTTAAAATTTTGGGAAACATTTTTCAAAATCCAAGCACATTATCCAAATTCATGAAAAAAAAACCTGGGAACCTTTTTCAAATCTTAAACATTTTTTGTATTTTCAAAACATTTTTTGAATTCCTGAACAATTTTTGAAATCTAAAACTTTTTTAAAAATACACGCATTTGTTCCAATTTGTCAACGGATTTTTGATAATTGAATTTATTTTTTTAAAAATCAAATATTTTGAAAATTCATGAATATTTTTTGATATTAAAAACTTATTAAAATCCCAAACGTTGAAATAGTAAACAGAAAAAGAGAAACAAAACAAATATGAAAAACACAAAAGAAAAAGAATGCAGCGCCGCTTCCCACAATGGGCTGGCCCAACGAGCCCGTGGTGGGTGTGTATTTGCCGCACGAGCTATATCTCATTTCACGCGAGATAGAAGGTTTTCTCCTCTGAAGCTTTTTCTATGCACTATAGTAACTGGCCGGCTCATTTGTTGCATGTCGCTCGGTTCGCTCGTTCGTTACGTTCTTTTTTCATCTTTTTTGTTTTGTTTCTATTTTTCCTTTGTCTTCTTAGTTTTTTTCATCAATTTTTTTTTCGGTTTTACCTTTTTATTTCTTTTTTATACTTCGTTTTTTCTTTTTTTCCTTGTTTTTTTTGGGTTTTCTTTCTTTTCTTCCTTTTTTTTCTTTGTTGTACTTAAGTTTTCTTTGTTTCTTTATTGATTTTCGTTGTACTTAAGTTTTCTTTGTGTCTACATTGGTTTTCGTTGTACTTAAGTTTTCTTTGTGTCTACATTGGTTTTCGTTGTTTTTTATTTATATATCGATTTTCTTCGGTTTTTTCTTTCCTTTATTTTGTTCTACTTCTTCGGGTTTCTTTTTGTATCATTCATGTTTTTCATCCGTTTTCTTGAATTCTTTTTCTGTTTTTGTTGGTTTTCTTTGTTTTTCTTTTGTTTATAGAAACAATATTGATCATGCATTTTTTTAATGTTATAAAAAATGTTTATGATGTATACATTAAATGTACACCGCACATTCAATAAAAGTAGACGCTAATAACATATATTTAGAAAAAATTAATTGTGTATTTAAAAACTGTTAAACATGTATATAAAAATCTCTATACTGTATATGAAAGATGTAAATTTGTGTGCCAAAAGTGTTTATTTCAATTAACAAAATGTTCAACCCATGACATAAAATATTATACACGTTTATTATTTTTAAATACATGATCTACACCGTTTTATACTGGTTTAATATTTTAAAAATACATGGTCAGAATTCTTTTCATACGCATTCTATATTTTTGTATACATGGGAAATATTTTTTTCAATACACATTTAACATTGTTTTTAAATGTTTGAATTTTTTTCAAATACTTTATTAATATATTTTAACTTCATGTTCAACTTTTTGGATAGACATTGTATACTATTTTTTCTATACATGAGAAACATTTTTCTATACACATTTAACATTTTTGAAATGTTTGAATAAAAAAATTCAAATGCTTGTTTAACTTTTTTAAGAGTAGATGATCAACTTTTTTCATACACATTGTATATTTGGTGTATACATTTTTCTCGTATATGAGAAATATTTTTTCTACACGCATTCATCACTTTTTAATTGATAATGTAAATTTTTATTGTGGCATGTGAAATATATATAATATAATATTTGGACCTCTAAATAAAATTAATAACTGAATAAAGAAGGTTGTGGCATAGGGCATGTGACCTTGCGCGCGCGCCTGGGCTAGCCCATCTCACGGTCGCCTTCAGGCGAGGCTGCCCTATGTTTGCCTAAAATGGGACCTCCTATTTAGCGCATAGGGCAACATAGGCGAGGCTGGAACTCTAGCTTCTTGATATTACGCTTCAGCTCGCTGATGTTCTGAAGGATTGTGCTGACCCTGCATCAGATTGTGACGGTTTCAGTTGCCTTTCATTTACTCTAAATAGGGCAGCTTGACTTGGCTTTGAATTTCTTGTGGGGCTTTATCTTAATACTACCAAACTGGTATTCAACGTGACGAAGGAGAAAACATATGAATTTTGGACGATGTGATTACTCTACAGAGAATTTTTCTCTGGTGCCATTTTGAATAAAATGGCAATCTTATACTTTTCTAAGGTTTGCATGGAATGGGCAATTATTCCATAGAAGTTCTGGAGAAAACTAAACACAGTGCAATGAAACATCATATTTCTTGGGTCTACGGATCATTCTTTTTTTTGTTGCCGTGACGTCCCAACGACATTTCTGCACGACATTTCAATTCCTCTGTTCTTGTTTCTGTTCCCGCGTTTTAGGTTCTGACGAGTGGCACGACATAATCAGACTCTAAACGGGTCACGACGTAGTCTCTCACGTGGACTTATTCCCCTCGTCTCGATCGATGCCGTGAAGGCGTGAACCTACCAAACAACGCGTATGACACGCGAGAAATGCCATTTCGGGTGCCCGATCTCTCGGCTCGATGCCACATGGAACCCCAGAGACAAATCATGTGCCTCTCGCCTGCTCCGCTAGCTTGTAGTGAATCCTACTGCGAAAAACAACAACGCACGTTCTGCAAAACTCATATGATATCTCTGAAAAAAAAACTCATATGATATCACATGTGGCCACATGGGCGCACCATCATTGTATATGATTCGATCTATACACGTAAAAATCACGTATCTACACTATCTTGCACACCTTGTGACTAATGTTTATACAACACAAATCCTAGAGCAAAGTGAATGTATGCCCGTTAAAAGAAGGTAAAAAAAAAATATGGTCGTGTGAATCGATCGACCCCAAGAACTAGCAGGACAGAGCCAGTGCGAGCCCGACGGCCACGGCCACGCCGGCCAGGCCGCTCAATGGCCCGGAGAGCGCGCGCGGGGCGGCGCTGTGGGTCTCCTCTCTGCTTGTGGCCGGCGGCGTGACGCCCTTGAAGTTGGGGTTGCCGCCGTACAGGCTCTGGATGCCGACGACGTCGTCTTTGGCCAGCTCCACCTTCTGCGTGCGCGAGGTGATGGTCGGGTACATGATGGCGCCCTCCACCGACGAGTGGCCGAGCCCGAGCAGGTGGCCGATCTCGTGCACGGCCACCGACTCCAGGTCGACGGCGGCGTCGAGCAACGCGCGCGACACGTCGCCGCCGGCGACCCACGCCTCCGACGCGTCGAGGTGGAACCGCCCGTCGGTGGGCGAGAAGGCGTGCGCTAGCGTGCCGAGCGGCCCGTCGAAGGCCTCGCCGTCGCCGTGGTCGCCGGAGTGGAACCCGATGGTGATGTCGGCGTCGGACGCCGACGCCGTCTCCGTGAAGTTGAGCGTGGTGGCCGCGGACCAGCGCGCGAACGCGCTGGCGAAGACCCTGCTCAGCGTCGCCCGGTCGATGGTCGTCTCGGTGGCCGCCGTGATGGCGTACGTGAGGCTCTTCTTGGAGCGCGGCCACGAGGGGGACCCCGGGAAGTAGGAGTAGAGGTTCCGGCCGTGGACGGTCTTGCCCATGGACGAGGTGCCGTTGATGATGTCGGCGACGCCGCAGCGCGGGGACATCATCTTGGCGACGGTGGCCGCGTCCAGCTGGCCGGTGGCCTCCAGCCCGAAGTTCTGCTGGTAGGTCCGGATGGCCGACTCCATGTCGGCGTCGAACAGGTCGTTGAACTTGGCCGGCGGCGCCGGGAGGTACCCGAAGCGGCTGAGGTAGTCCTTGAGCCGCGCGAGGCCCTGCCGCTCGTCCCCGAAGTGGCAGCCGGAGAGGTTCTGGAACGCCGACCATGGGTTGGACAGCAGCGGCTTGATGTCAGGGAGACCCTCCGGCAAGGTCCGGGCGGACACGGGCGACAGCGCGGCGAGCACCGCGAGGAGAGCGAGGAGAGGGGAGACGCTTCTTGTGATGGCGGCCATTGTAGCTCTCGGCGAGGTAGATGGATGAATGAGGCCAGGAAACAAAGCCGTCTCGGGCTATAAAGCTTGAGGAGTCCACTGGAGGACTACTCGGTCAACCGGCGGGGTAGGGGGAAGCAGCCGCCCGGAGCCGGCCAACACGCTTGGATTTGGATCCTTCCTTCTACTTCTAGCAGCAGTATGCAAATTGATGCATACAGATAATAGTATAACTTGCCGTTGTCAATGTGTAGTTCAGTAGTTGGAATGAGTCCCGTGATTGTTGCATGTGAAAAAAAATGGTCAGTAGCCTGGACTCCGGCGATGTGCATCTGCTGTGCTGCATGGTGACCTGGTCATATGGGAAGGTAGGCAGGAGGGGAGAAGTTTCCCTCTACTCGGTTGGAAACTTGGAATAGTTTTAAGTCTTGAAGATGTCGGCTTTCGCAAGTTGGTGAAAGGATGTTTTCACAAAGTAATGAGGTGACCATGTGTACGTGTTGAAACACGAGAACATGCTAATGTGGTCTGTTTCTCTAGAATACAATCTATTTCAACCGTGCTTAACTAGCAAGAAACGAACGGAAACAGTCATTGAAGCATGACAACAACTTTGAGTTGCGGCAGTTGAAGACTTTAGCTCAATCTTACAGTAGTATTATACATTTCCCCCAGAGGACATTCCATGTCGGTTCGAGACCACCTCTGTTTCTCTATTGTGGTGGCACATAAGAAATGCCGTCGAAGAATAACATAACAGGGCATCATGTAGTATTCTCTAGCGGAACATCTGCGACTTTTTGTTGCAAATGCATGGAGTGAAGCACCAGTTCCCTTGGCAAAAAACAAATACCTGCTGTCAGGGTGGTAGATTAATCCTTTCATGCCTTGAGAACAATCGTCGTCTCCCATAAAGTCAGCATGCTTCCCCTCATAATGGTGTCTTAGAAGGAGTGCCTGGATGACATGAAGTGCGTGTTTCAGCTCTGAAGAACCATAATAAACTTGTGGGACGAATGATGTGCCTTTCCTAAAGGCGGCTAAGGACGGTTACCTGGTTGCCGAGGGTATTTCTTTGGAGTGGTGCACTCCTTGAGGTACACAACTGCCGTTCGTTGACCATGAGGCCCCATCGATTCAACTGCCAACCAAGAGAGGCTTATTTTATTATCTCATAAATATGAGTTAGAAATAAATAAAAATTAAGATATTGGGAGTTTTATCCTTCTATGCTTATCCCGTTCTCAGGAATTAGTAAAGGGATCGGGTCGAAATTGTGTTACTGTTTGATCAACATGGATATAGCACGTAGTCATCAATTAGCAGAAGTTGCATCTACTTCATTTTTTATTATCATGGGCATTGTACATGGTCATGAATTAGTTAAGGGAACAGGTCAAACATTGCATCTACACATCAGTAAACAAGGATAGCGCGGAACAAATCAATAATTGTGTCTGTTGATAAGCATTGACCGCATTCAGAGTTTATTGCAGGAGCACAGAATAACTCAAAAACATGCAAATTACTAAGCTTACAAGTTATATTTTTTCGAAAAACTTTAGTAAGGTCATAAGGAGATGTTAGCAAGCCGAAAAGTAAAGATCTGGCTACTAGCTCTTAGCTCTTTTGAAGAGGGTTACTAACTGAATACCATGAAGAGCGATACTACCATGTGCCAGCAACTAAAAGCGAAAAAAATACAATGACATGACATGTAAACTGAGAATTATTTGCTACCATCCCTCTTTTTCTTGGTCCTATTTTCAGGAAGGTACTGACTGAATACCACGTCTCAGAACAATATTTAGAAAACTGTGTAATAACCTTTCAAAAATTCCAAAGCAAATCCCATAAAATAAACTCTTCAGAGCTAAAAAAGTGGTCAGACCCTTCCCTGGACCCTGCGCAAGCAGGAGCTACATGCACTGGGCTGCCCTTTTTTAAAGAAGATAGCTTACCATTGCACAAATCTAGCATGGAGGCACCCAATTTACCAACTGCAGCTTTTGCACTTCTTATTTCTTCCTGCCCAAGCAACATAAGAAATTGAAGAAATGTTAGTTGCAGACAGTATGTTGGTAAATTTAGCTGAACGCACAATAGTCCAATAACCAAGACTTACATGAGGATCGTGCCCTTTAGCAGCTATAAATAAACCCCCAACACGAACCAACGGGAGGCAGTACTCAGCTGCAACGGAGAAAACCAGGATTAATTGCTATATATGGTCTAGTAAGCCCCCCACAAACATGTTACATGATTAAATACCTAAAATTTTCAGTTCTGCAACAGCTCTTGCAGCTGCTACATCAAATGACTCTCTGAAATCATGACTTTGGCCAGCATTCTGTCCTATAAGTGAACATAAGTAAAACAGTCAAAATATATCAGTGATGCTATTCACTAGTTTGGGAAATCGTAGGTAAACATTATGATAAAGGTTCAAATGTGCTCTGGAACGGATCTCGTTCTCATTTACCATGAATTTCATAAATATGACTTCAATTAAGAAATCTCCATGTTGTTATTTCTTTGGTAAACTCATTGTTACAAATATCGGCCGATTAACTGCAGTTAACTGCTATTCGGGCCCCCTCCGATACGAGAAAGGCCTATTCGGCCCATTAACTGGAGGCCCAGTTAATCGGTCTGACAAGCCGATTTATCGGTTGTCAGGCCGAATTATCGGCTGGACCGATTAACTGGGCAACATATTTTGGCCCAAAACTACTCTCCTATGCCAAGAACAGAAGCACTACTCTCCTATGTTGTGTTGTTCTGTAAATGCTGATGTACTGCTGCTGCTGCTGCTGCTGCTGTGCTGTTCAAGTAGTAATGTTGCTGTGCTGCTCTCCTTTGATGTTAGATAGTGATATACAGTTACTGCAGCTGTGTTGTTGTTGTTGTTTCTGCTCTTCTATGTAGATCTAGATATCATCAGAACATCAAGGTAACACTCTTCCTTGTTACTATGTAGCCTAGGAATCTAGGATTGCATATTTAGACATCCAGTACAATGCATGTTGCTATGTAGCCTCGGATATATAGATATGGCCCTAGTTAACCTACCGATAAATGAGTTACTGATATATTCAGTTAAACGGCCTATTTGCCGATTAATCCCTTATCAGCCCCGGACCGATATGGTACCAGTTGCTGATATCCTGAACAGTGGGTAAACTAGCAACTAAGCATACTCTTAGCATTGAATTCCAACTGGAGTAAAATAAGAACATAAAATTGTTTTGCAAATTCAATCAAATACCCAAAGCTTAATCAACCAGAATGCATTGCAAGATCTTAGCTGCTCAAAGACAGCTTACCTCAGCTCGGTCACACACCACATCCACATTTGACAGCTCCATCACCTCAACTGCGTGCTCCAAGAACGTGCACCGCTTCCGCATCGACTCCAACAGCGTAAACTTCCAGCCTGAAACAGACAGTATCAATTCAAACAGCAACAGGAAAAGTAACAAAAATCACATATAACTAGTGTTTTCAATCATGTCATGAAATACTAATCGTTGAAGAGAGATGATTGATTACTTGGCCGCGCAACAGCAAGGATCAGCCCGGGGAGCCCCGCACCAGAGCCGACATCGACAAGGCTGATGCCAGAAATGTCGCCGCCGCGAGAGGCGTATGCGCGCTCGAGCGGGGGAAGCACGGCGAGCGAGTCGACCACGTGGCGCGTCATGACCTCGGCCTCGTCCGTGACGGCGGTAAGGTTCATCCTCTGAGCAGCGAAGAGAACATGTAAGCATCCGGTGTTTATGGTGAGAGCCGGTGGCTGGGGTTGAGAGAGCGACCTGGTTCCAGTCGAGGAGGGCGTCCACGTAGAGGGAGACCTGGCGCTGCTGCTGCGGCGAGAGAGACGTAGTCGAGGAAGAACCGGCGGCGGTCGCTGTGGTGCGTAGGTGGAGGAGGGAGCGGTGGACCTGGTGCTGCCGGGCGAGGAAGAGGCGCGGGAGGAGCAGGCGGCGGCTCCCCGCGCTGCAGCAGCAGAGCGACATCCCTTGCGGCGGCGGCGGCGGCGGCGGAGCTTCGCGCGCGCCCGAGGCGGGGATGGGGATGGGGTTGGACCGCTGGACCGTTTGGGGCTGTGATGTGTAAATTATTGTTTTACGCGTCTGGAATCGTAAACGACTACAGGGATTACGTGTTCTAGTGCAGAAAACGTAAAGTATGACCTGTCTTTTCTACAGTAATAATTCCGTTTTTTCTACAGTAATAAACCTTACTGTAGAGTAACAATATCGTTGCTCTTCAGGAGAAACGACTCCGAAGTTGACACATCCAGCACACGCGAGTCTTGAACCAGATCTTGATGGCGTCAGATTCAACATCAAGCGAATGGTGTGTGAGGTTCTCTTCTGATCGGTGTAGAAATCAGATGGTGGGTTATTGGCGGGGCAACTTCGACCTTTTTATTTATTTTGTTCTATGGTAAGGATTGATTTTTACAATCCTCTAAATTGACGGTGAAAGGTTATAAGTCTACTCTGCATGAGGTGTTGTCATAATATGTTTTTTCATCGGCTAATAGCTCTCGCTGTTAGCGACAAGAAGTTATTGCGATCTTTAAAGTCTTGTATGGTAAGGATGTTTGTAGGTGTTTCTTCACATTTTATCATACTATTGTCATTCCTTCGGTCTCACAAAAGAAATCTTCAGCCAATCCAAAAAGGTCTTCATTGGCTCCACTACGTCCATAAGCATCAGATGTTGCACATCGCGTGTCGGCAAGTGCCTTATAGATAGAACCAGCTTGATCAAAGTGTGGAGTCTTGACCTGCCGTCATGGCGGCTCTATTTTTTAGGGCCGATGGGGAAGTCGATGATATGGACCCTTAAGCCTATATACATGTATATGTATATAATTTTACGTGTAAATATTATGTGGTGTCTAAAAAGTATAGCAACATCATCTTGCGACATAAAAACTAAAGTTCAAGATTACACCTTAAATAAGAACAATTTTTCGGTGATTACATCCAATCATAAAAGTTCAAGATACATAGGTATAAAATGTGAAACCCATGAAGCCGTAGAACGTTATGGGTGAATTGGGTAATTGGGATGCTAGTTGTAGATGGATGAGTGCTAGTGGCACCTAGTAGTTGATAGATTGATGAACTGGAAGTGGAGGTGTCGAGGCAGAGTAGATCTTATACTCTAGAGCTCTAGAATACAAGTACTTGACATGGTTAGCGATTAGTGGAGCGCTCCATTTTGTTTTGTTTAGTGATTAGTCAACCTTTTGACTAGGATCTTTAAATCTAAATGTTAAGGGGGTGAAGCCAGAGACAATGTTTATGGTAGTTAAAGCAGTCAAGTGAGCTTTGTCACAAAAAAAATTGAGAGTCCCAGATTTTCCAAAGGACGAAGAGGGTCACCGATGGTCAGATGTCGTGATTAAGGCTATCAGGAGACGGTCTATCCTATATGAGGTCGTTGAAGATATGAGTCGAGAGGCCTAGAGATAACGTCCTTGAAGTGAGCATCACACTAGGGTGGGTGATGTTTTTTATGATGGTCTTGCGAAAGAGGTTAGTTTTGGAGTGGAGGTTGTCTTCAAAAAGCAGCCATTCGGAGATTTGAATCTTCAAACAATAATAGGCAATGATCATTGTTATGATTTAGAACTTCGTGAACTTTAGGTAGGTTTACTAGATCAATGTGATTTTATGATCTCCCCCCTTCCGCTCCCCCTTCACCTTTTAAAACTAGATCTTGGTGGACTAACCACATGCAACTCTTTCACTATAAACAATTTACAAACACAGTGCACGAGTGGCATCCAAAACCACGTCAAATGTCATCTTCATACAGAATTTTGAGCAATTACACCAACCTCTACCACACAAAGGCATAACAAAGGTGTAAGAGCATATTTATCCATGTGTGGTTTTGGTAA
>CBMN010034961.1:645-11778 GCA_000582825.1 Hordeum pubiflorum | reverse complement strand
AATGACAAGCTTTTCCATAAACCATCTTATATGCCCATAGGATTGTTATAAGCAGTCCTATATGCCCAAAGAGCATCATCAAGTTTACTAGGCTAGTTTTTTTGATCTATTGACAGTATTTTGCAAGATTAATTTTATTTCTATATTACTTAATTCTACCAAACCACTAGACTGAGGATGATAAGGTGATGCTTATTTGTTGTCTACATCATATTTAGCTAAAACTTTTCTGAAAGCACCATGACTAAAATGTGAACCACCATTAGTCATTAAATATCCGGTGACTCCAAACCTCAAAAAGATAACCGCCTTAAGCATTTTAATAGAAGTATTATGATCAACACTACTAGTATGAATAACTTTTACCCACTTAGTAACATAATCAANNNNAACTAAAATATGAGTGTACCCATACGAGGGTGGAAAAGGTCCCATATAATCAAAGCTCCAATCATCAAATGGTTCAATAACAAGTGAATAATTCATAGAAATTTCTTAACGTCTACCAATATTACCAATTCTTTGACATTCATCATAAGAGAGGACAAATTTACGTGCATCCTTGAAGAGAGTAGGCCAATAAAAACCCAATTGTAATACCTTGTGTGCAGTTCTATCTCCAGCATGGTGGCCTCGGTATGCGTCGGAGTGACACTTCCTTAAGATTTGTTCTTGTTCATGCTCAGGTATACAACATCTAATAATACCATATACTCCTTCTTTATATAAATGGGGGTCATCCCAAAAGTAATGTCTCAAGTAAAAGAAGTATTTTTTTTCTTTTGCTGATAGGTATAACTAGGTGGTATATATTTTGCAACAATGTAATTAGCATAATCAGCATACCAAGGATTATCATGAGAAGAATAAGAATTAATAATAACTAATTGTTCATCATGAAAACTATCATTAACAGGTATTGGGTCATCAAGAATGTTTTCCATCCTAGACAGATTATCTGCTACAGTATTATCAACTCCTTAACAATATGCAAATTAAACTCTTGTAATAAAAGCACCCACCTATTTAACCTAGGTTTAGCATCTTTCTTTTCCATCAGATATTTAATAGAAGCTGATCGGTGTGAATAGCTTTTCCTGGTTCTAGGCAAGACTAGTTTCTTCACCTCTCCGCAAAACTTTATCAAGATTGCTCAAACAGTCATCAAAGAGGTTCCATAAACGGAGAAATCATCCATGAAGACTTCAACAATTTTCTCACAAAAATCAGAAAATATAGCAGTCATGCATATTTGGAATGTAGTGGCCGCATTACATAAACCAAATGGCATATGTCTATAAGCAAAAGTTCCAAAAGGACAAGTAGAAGTAGTTTTCTCCTGATCTTTAGGAGACACATGTATTTAAGAGAAACCAGAATGTCCATCCAGAAAGAAAAATGTGTATGGTGACAATCTTTCTAACATTTGATCAATAAAGGCAAAGGATAATGATCTTTTCTATTAGCCTTATTCAATTTTAAAATCAATTACCATCCTATAACCAATTACAACTCTCTGTGGGATAAGCTCTTTTGTATCATTAGGAACAACAGTAATGCCACCTTTCTTAGGGACACAATGAGCCGGTCTTACCCATAGACTATCAACTATAGGATAAATTATACCTGCCTCCGGGAGGTTTTGTATTTCATTTCTTACCGCATCCTTCATCTTAGGATTTAAGTGACGTTGGTGATCAACAACAGGCTTAGTATCTGGCTCCATATGAATTTTGTGTTGACACATAGAAGCACTAATACCTTTAAGATCATCCAGCGTATATCCAATTGCGACACTATGTTTCTTTAGAGTTTTCAACAATCTCTTCTCTTCGTGCACTAAAAGGTTAGCATTGATAATAACATGATATATTTTCTTTTCATGAAAATAAGCACATTTCAAAGTATTCGGGGATTTATTTAATTCAAACACATGATCACCCTTAGGTGGGTAAGGATCTCGCAAGAATACAACATGCAAATTATGTTTAAGGATGGGTTTTGTATAAAGAATATTCTATTTCATTCATATGCATATCATTTTATGATTTGAAAAATATTGCTCAAAAGGATCAGTAGGAGGCACAACAGTAGAAGCAAGACCAATAATATCCTCTTTATTAGGCAGATCTTTATCATGAGGTTGTCTAGTGAACTTAGAAAAAATAAATTCATGAGATTCATCACCAAACTTAACCTTAACCTTCTCGTTAACACAATCAATTTCGGCATTAAAAATATTCATGAAGACTCACCTATAGAGCAAGAGGAAGAACCAGAACTCGTCAAGGATGCGAAGGAAGAGAAACCTTGGCTCTTGAAAATAGGCTTGATGATATTGATGAAATGCTAAAGTTCATTGCCATAATTGTGTCGCCGGGATCCCATGAGTACATCTGAGCAATGAACTTGATTAATGTGTCTAAATTTATACAACAGTTCTGCCCCATGGTTGGTTATTGTAATGTCTCAGACAGTGTATTTGAAATTGTCAAGTTTGTGGTTTAATAAAAGTAGCGAGAGCTCAATTGCATAAATTCATATTAAAATTGTCAAATACTACAATTTTGTATCAAATGTGCCCACCAATCGTAATATAATACAAATTGACCGCGCCCAATACGATGACACCTATGCATGCCGTCACAGGCATATGGACCCACATGTAAGAAGCCATGTCACCCATGTATGGACCCGCTTGTCAGTATCCACGTCGGCACTACATTGGACCCACATGTTAGAATCGTTGACCAGTCAAGCGACACATCGTCGCAGAAAAAACAATGCCCCGTCCCACATATAGGTAGCCACGTCAGCATCTTCTGGGCCCATATGTCAGCACCGTCGACCGATCAAAACTGATGCGCAACTCATTACTGATGGCACCGTCGGCGATAAAACTCAAGGCGGGCCCATATGGAAGCAGCCACGTCAGCAACTCCTGGCCCCACTTGTCAGCATCTTTGATCGGTCAAACCCGTTGACTGATCACTAATGACGGATTATCGTCACCGGATACGATCTTAGGCCATAGATTGGACCATCATAGGTGACATTATGGTCGTCACCGAAAACGGTCATCGGTGATAATTTTGGGTTTGTCACCTAACATACAATCTTGTGTGACGGAGGATGTGGTATCATCAAGATTTTATTTTTTATGACGGTGTCTCAGTGACGGTGGGTTGACGACCAGAAAAGGTCATCATGACATTTTTTGTGACGAAAAAGGTTTTACGTGACACAAGTGAAACGTCGCAAACTAGAGCAGATTTTGTAGTGTTTGAATACCTGCAGCAACACTCTGCCAAGTGAATGACGATCCCTTCTTCAGTACAGCCTTCAAGATGTTTTTGTCGAGGTAATACTTTGCACTCAATACACGTGCACATAAAGAGCAAAGGGTCTGGGTTAATTGCCAACACTATTTTACCAACATTGAAAGGTTGAAACTGGAAGGATTCTAAATCCAAAGCCACCCTTTCTTCTTCGGTACACACATCTTTCACCACGCCAACCAATGTATCTTCCTCTTCTCTTCACCATCACCTCCCAACTATTTCATCTGTGATTGTTTTACAATTTCCTTTGGGCAGTTTGAAAACTGACATTGCATATGGTGGAATTGCTTGAGCTACTGATTTAAGCAAAATCTCCTTACCCCTGCATAGAGAGAATTTTTTTTCCTTCCACCATTTGAGCCGATGGCATACATGGTCAATGAGGTGCTGAAAACAGTCACTTGTATCAACACCCACCATAGTGGATAGCCCCAGGTACTTATCTGAAAGAGCTTCAATAACTACATGTAGTTCACTGCACACATCCTCCCCTACACCAACAAGAGTATTAGGATTGAAAATATGATGGATTTTGTAATGCTAATCACCTTGGATATCACACAACAAATTTTTGAGCCAAAATATTTGGGGTTTCGGTTCCTGAAGGTAGAATGCATAAAGGACATTTTGAGACGTTACAGACAAGGCTCGGCAAAAGGCTTGTAGATTGAAGTGAACAATATGCATCCTCGGGTGATAAAGAAATTTTGATAAAATCTCTCGCTCAAGCCATACCCACATATGTCATGAGTGTTTTCATATTACCAGCATTGTTTGTGATGACTTGACACGCATGATGAGACAATATTGGTGAGGAGTTGAGGATGGGAAGAAAAAGATGGCTTGGTTTAGTTAGTAAAAGATGATGTTGCCCAAAGCAATGGGTGGTATGGGGTTCAGGGACATGAGAGCTTTCAACCATGCCTTGCTAGCAAAACAAGCTTGACGTTTATTGGTTAACCCTGATAGCCTATGTGCGAGACTACTACGCGCAACGTACTATCCAACGGGAATTTGTTGGATACAGTGTTTCCAAGTAGTTCCTCGGCGGCTTGGAAAGGTATTGTTCATGGGCTTGATCTGCTGAAACAAGGTATTATATGATGGTGGTGATGGCTCCTTAATTAAAACATGGCGAGATCCATGGATCCCGCATGATCATAATCTCCGACCTGTCACGCCAAAAAGGAATTATAGATATAATCGGGTTGCAGATTTCTTGGATGAGCATGGTGCCTGGAATGTGCAGAGATTAAGAGAGCACTTCTGGGGCATGGACGTCAGTGAAATTATTAAGATTCGGACCTCTCCGAGAAGTAGGCGTGATTTTCTTTCTTGGTTCCCAAAAAAGAATGGTCTTTTTTTAGTAAAGAGTGCATATCGGTTAGCAACCAAAGAGCAGAATATGAGGGTCGCAGGGGTTCGTCTAGTGCCCACCCATCCGGAGAAAGACCGATATGGCAGTGCATTTGGGGGTCTCAAGTCCCTCTCACGATGGGGTCTCAAGTCCCTCTCAAGATGCGTATTTTGGCCTCAAGGTTGCCTCTCGAGCATTGGCTACTAACGTTTGCAAAAAGTACATACATATTTCAAGAAGAGATGCGTGTCCTTTGTGTGGAAAAGAGAGAGAAAGACTAGTTTTCATGCGCTGGTTACTTGCGATCACGCAAGGCCACTTTGGGAATGCATGCATCAGGTGTGGGTCCTACCTGATCATGAGTCTCTAGTTGATTCTGGGTTGGATTGGCTATTAAACTTACTGGTCAACTATGATGGAGATATGCGTGACCGCTTTATCAAGTTGATATGGAGGATTTGGTCGTTGCAGTCTGATCTAGCTCATGGGAAAGATGTGCCATCTCCCTCGGTCTCGGCAAATTATCTTCAATGTTATTTGCACTGACTGGATTTAGCAAGGAGATATAGTACAGAAGATATTATCAAGGGAAAAAATGTTGATGAAGGAGGAAGGTCCTGTCATATATGAGAAAGTGACAAGTCCGGTTGTGCCATGGCCACCACCACCGGGCACCACAGTCGCCCTATCATTGGATGGGGCTTTCTCCCCAACTGATGGTTCAGCTGTGGCAGGCAGGCATGGTCCTGAGGAGGTATGATGGAAGAACTATATTTGCTGCATACCGTTGCTTATTCAATTGCAACAATGCGCTTGAGGCTGAGCTACATGTGATAATGCAAGGTATGGCATTGGCGGCCCAACATTGTAACGATTCCATTATAGTTCAATCGGACTCTTTAGAGGCATTGACGGCAATGACCGCTGACAACCGAAATCACTCGACACATGGACATTTGGTGGCTGAGATCAAGCATCTTATGGTAGGTCGAGAGTTTATTCTACTGAAAATTAAGCATGAGCAAAATAGGATCGCAGATTGGTTGGCTTTGTATAGTCATATGGAGAGCAAAATACAATTGTGAATTGATTTGCTTTGTATAGTCGTATGGAGAGAAGTAGTGTTGTTTGGCTAGGTAGAGGACCACCGTATGGAGAGAACTACTGTTGTTTGGCTAGGTAGAGGACCACCGTCTGTGGAGTATTTTTTGCCTCTCGATTGTAACCCTTTAATTATGAAACAACTCTTTTACCCTCGCCTAAAAAAAAGCTGACCTGAACTGCCACAATAAATATCAAGAATTATTTTCAGAGTGTTTGCACATTGCATATTTGCCAGAGTAATCTGCACACATCCTCCCGTACACCAACGAAGACGCCGTTGTTACAATCTCGTGTTGATTGTTTTTTGAGATAATGAACCACTACCATCTCGAATGGTGTGGGTCATGGGTCAGAAAAGCAGTTCAAATACAATATTTATACCGGCCAGTATACATGGGGAGGCGAGAATCTCGACGGATGTGGATGGGGAAGATTAAGGTCGCATCTGAGCTCGAGCTGAGATATAGGCACTTTCGCTGGACTACCTACTTGTCAACTATATATTGTACATAGGATTGCTCCTCTAAGCTGGTGGTAGAGAGCGCCTGCAAGTTGGGCACTCCATCTTGATGTCCATCCAGCGTTGTAAACAGCCCGAGTGGAATATATGCTCGCACGGTGCCACCTACAACAAGAGACAGCCAGTGAGCACTACTTAATCATGCATGTCTATGACGTCACAGAGCAAGAGATTTCACAATTACCATGTATTCACTTGCTCTTTGGGAAAGATCAATTGTAGTCATGCAGATTACACAATCAATGGGCTGATTTGTGTTATCCTCTACCTTCCTGTGGTAGCAGTATTTCTCAGGGAGGATCTGGAGATTGCATGTTGTGATACTAAAAATTAATTGCCGACACTCTGAGAACTGAATCAACTAAAGCTTAAAATATATCTACAGTGGCAGCTATAATACCTTACGAAAACAGCTACATGAATAACAACTAAAATGCACCTCAAATGCAACAGTACGGAGTGCATGTGTTAGGGTATTATCACAGTAGTAATTACCTGGCGTGGAATAAAGCACCGAGAACCAAGATAGTGCTGGAGCAGCAGCACAGCTGCTTGGATACCCATGAATGTTGTCACAGCTATGCACCATTTCTTGTCAGGCTCAATGCGCATGAAGTTGCTAGGACAACCAAATATATATAGCGGGATGGCTACACGGGTAGCAGTCATGCCTAAAATATACTGAGGGTGCAGCGGTTTTCTTGTATCCCGGATGACATTCGTGACAATTTGAGGAATCCAAAAGGAGTACATCAGGAAAAGAAGCGGGCGCAAGAAATTGTGCAACTCATACATGAGAAGGATTCCTCCCAAAAGAATGCCATCTGCAGAAACAAAGCAAAGCAAGGAATGCCTTAATAGTTGGTAAAAGAAAATTTTAACACTGGTGTGGATATGCAAAAAATTGTCTTTAAATGAGCCATTTTAACTCTACTAATCATGTGATTCTGCTTTTCTTCTACACCTGAACAGTCAATGTTAACTGCAAGAAGTTGGCCTACCACTGCGATTCTTAAGAAAACATGAAGAAACCAGATGATATTTAGAACTTACAAAAGCGGCTGTAAAGAACAGAAAGTTCCCGCCTCATTATTTCCCAACCTTCTCCACTGTTCAATGGTCTACTTGCTTTCCATATAGCAAGAAGATACCTCATCTCAAAAATAGAAAAAACAACGAATTTGAAGAAGGCAGCTGTTGCAAAGGCATTAAAGAGAGACTCTGTAGAAAATTAAAACATGTGATGAAAATGTTAGAGCTGGCACGAAATTTCAGAAAACATAATTATGACATGATTTGAAAGAAAATAAGCCGTCATACAATTCAAGATTCAATAGTTCATATTAGCTTTGCAGGTTAATTTTCAGAGAACTCTAAAGAACAGACAAATCTTTTGCAACGTTGACAATATTTCACTGATCAATGGTGCTGAGCATTTAGCAAACTTCACATGCCCATCCTGTTGGGCAATGGGTATGTCTCGGCAAATTCCAGGAGCGCATCTCTTTATGCAATATTTACTTGTAAGTAGTGTATTATCATAGCATGCACATTATTTGCTTTTAGCTCAGATTTACATCAGGAATTCAGGATGTATGTAACAGGAGACACCAGCGCCCACTTGTCAGTGTCATATGTAGTGCTTTCAGTTCATATGTCTAAATTCCTATGTTTACTACTGAAGAGTTCATACACTAGCAGCAGAAACATGGACAACAAACAAAGCGAACAAATTTGATATGACACGAGTATAAGACTCACCAACCAATATCCCAGCAGTCAGATGCAGTAGACAAAGATATGCATCCATGATAGCTTGTTGCCCAATCATAATAATAGAAACCTTAGCAGCTCCCTGTGAGCAATAACGATAGGATTGGAAATCATGTACAGCAAGAGGACACTAATGCTAATGTTGCTAAAAAATGATCACAAAAAGGGAAATACTTACTGACTGGGTGTTGCTGTGTTCCATTTGTCTAATAAGCAGCAAAACTTGGAGAAAAGATATCTATAATATGCCAGTTAAGGAATTGACAGAGAGGAGACCAGATAGGTTGAACAAAAACATGAAACCAAGTCAAACAGTCACCAAGGATACAAAAGTGACCATCAGTGTATAATTAACTGCTTTGTTGTAATAAGCTTCAACATTCAGCGATGTTGAATTTAGTAAGATAGATGAGAAGCACTCTCCATCATCATCCACAGCTGGACTTTCCATCAAGCCCTCCAATCTGTACTTCTCATGCTCTCCTTCTACTTAAAAATAAGTATTTATTACTCAAGCACTTACTATCTCAACACTGTTGGATGATGAGAAAATTACCAGTGGCAAATGAATTTAGCAATACTATAAGAAAATTCAGTACCATTTTGGTTAGATGACACCCGGACCACTTTAGCGGCTATTTCTATGTTACAATGTTTCTCCATGTCATGTGTGAGAGCTGATCCGGAAGAAGTAGCAAACATCAAGGTCACATCCACATTTGTTGCTAGGGAATATTCAGTGTAGAAATAAAATCTTACAGTTCTTCCTTCGGTTCTTCTCTTCAGAAGAATCTTGGAACACTTGAGAGGAGAAAATCCGCAGCTGTTAAAAAATAGGAAGTTTGAATATATAGCACATCATGTTCATTAAGTTTAAAAGGGGCCTTATTACGGTCGTTAGCAGGCAAGATTACTTCATAATAATGTTAATAACTTTCAAGAGGGCTCTGTTCTATTTTTTATGAAGGTAAATGGTATAGCACTACATTGGCATCAAAAGACAGCTGAGTGGAACACAGGATTGTGGAATGCAGTAATCCCCTACAAAACAAGGCAAATTCGTCTGCTTACCAGATGGTATGGATTTGACAAGAAGTAATCCTCTTCTTGAAGCGGTTCACCATCTGCACCACTAAAAAAAATCAATACAACTCTGTTAGATAGTATGGGAAAAAGATGATCTACAAACTACCTACACATATGAGAATGTTCGCATATGCCACAACATAATACTATGATACTCCAATAATAAAATGTCTTGAACAATGAAACATCGCCCTCCCTTGTTGTAAATAAAGAGCCTCTAGACTGCGGTACTTAATTACAAGCATTCAGTTATGCAACATAGCACACAAAAGAGGATCTGACGGATAACCTGGCGATCATTAACTCGCAGTAGCTGAGGTAATTAAGCTTGCACACCGTAACCAACTGATCATGTGTTTCTAATTACACATATTGACATGAAAATATGTATGTACATAAGTATCATGGGTGTCACTGAACTTGATATATGTACACAAAGAATCATGATTTGTGAAATTGTTACAGAGCATACGACGAGCAATAGCCAATGAGCCAGGAGACCTGGAACATGGAGAAAAAGTCTGTGAGGTCCGCACTTGCTAGCTAAGGGTGGTTGTTGACTGTTAACCAAGGTTTACATTCAGGAAACAGGCAAATGTCCTTACTGGGAGAGTAGAATAAATATGTGTTTGTTGCTGTTGTGCAATTTTTATTATTAGAGTTTGATGCGCTCGAATAATTCCTCTGTTAGATGCAATTAGTAGCACATACTATAATGCCAAGATAGGAGAAACAAAGGTCAAACAAAGTCTCTTATAGCTCTCACAAGAGAAAAACAAAGCCCCTTAGCTCTCACAAAGAAAACCAAAGCCTCTTAATTATGAAAAAAAAATACAATAAAGTTGAACATGTACCTGTTTGCCACCATACGAAGTTGTCTAAAAGGCCATATATACACGCCTTCTAACCTTATTTGAGCAACCCCACGATCATGAGATTTGTCAATAACATCATGGAATGTTATTGTTCCCTGTCAACAATAGTTAACACATCAAGGTAAGCAAAATGATCAGCAGAGCATGCATAGCAAAGGGGTCAACATCACAATAATGTCCATGATTACAGTTAAATATAACTCATCATACACAAAAACACATTGTTTTCACGTGCTAACATAAGGCATAAGAAAGGATCTTGCTTTACCTGAACATAGTGTACCCCGCTTATCTTTGTTGGTGTACTCAGTAATTCCAAAACCGAGTCACCTTTAGATGTCACAAACTCAAGAAACCTAGAAGAGCCATTTGTGGCCCCAGCAAAGCTCCAACTTCCTGAACCATAAAATGGTGGCATTAGTACATAAACCACAGACAGTTAAGTACGTGGTAGCATCCTAAACATAACAAAACATAGGGTAATGATAAATGAAAAAAGTGTGATGTGAGCATCTGATTGAGGTTACTAAAACAAAACTATGAATGTGGTATGGAGGGAAATACAATCTATCACTATCCTTTATCTGTTGCGGCAGTTAACCAATGAGGACATGTAAGTATGTCATAATTCAACATCAGTAATTAACAAACCAACTGCAGTGAGGATATGACACCACCGAGTTGTATGATGTGGCTCGAAGAAACAAGCTTACTTTTAGCATTGAAAGAAAAAAATCCGATAGCACTAAACGTGTAAATTTTGGCACAAAATACTTAACTTAAGGAATTAAGTGCAATCCTCACAACATTTGCCTACAGCCCCACAATGTACATAGGCTATTAATAACTCAAGACCTTAAGGCCACTACACATCTCCTAATGTAGTTGTGCAGTGGACCAGTGGCAACACAGACAAGCTAACACCATAGATTGCTGGGATACAAAAATCAGACAAACCAATAGGTAGGTCAAATAACCTAGTGCACAGCTACTATCAGATAAGAGTTGCTCCCTCCGTTCACAAATATAAGATGTTCTAACTTTTTTGTGAATCAGATGTATATAGACACGTTTTAG
>CBMN010034919.1:1187-11344 GCA_000582825.1 Hordeum pubiflorum | reverse complement strand
ACAAAGACTTGCGGCGGAGGAAAAAATATTTTGGCTGGCTCTATGTTCGTTTCCTGGTTTTAGAGAATTTATAGAGGCGGAGTTAGGTCAAACGGAGCCACGGCGTGCTCCTAAGGCAAGGGGGCGCGCCTACGCCCCCACTCCCAGGCACGCCCACTTGCCTTGACACCGCCTCGTGCGACCTCCGGACTCCCTCCGAAGCTTTTAGGTCATATATTTGTCCAGAAAAAATCATCANNAAGTTTCATAGCATTTGGACTTCGTTTGGTACTGGTTTCCTGAAAGGCCAAAAACAACCAGAAAACAGCAACTTGCACTGGGCACAAGATTAATAGGTTAGTTCCCAAAATGATATAAAACAACTTATAAATGCATATAAAGTATCCTAAAATAATAATATAATAGAATCAAACAATCAAAAATTATAGATACGTTGGAATGTATCAGGCGTCTGTCACCGTACGCGGCATGCATGGGGCGTGCACGGGCCGGCTCACGTAGGATGGGCGTCGCAAGATGGGGCGGCTGCCTGGTCGCCGCGGCTCGCAAGGGACGGACACTTTTAATTCGGTGCATGCCCGTTGCCCGAAATGTTTCAAAAAAACTCTGCATGTCGTCGCCTTGAACGTATTGGACCAGGCCATCTCCGCCCGAGCGAAAACATGCGGGGCGCGTCGAAAGGCAACAACGTTTAGTACCACCTTGCCAAGAGAGGGAGTCGTCGACCGGCTTAAATACCCAACGCCCCCAATTGATTTGAATCCTTCAGAACTTTACCGCCGCTGCGCCGACGTCAATGCGCTATGGGGGCGCCTGTTGGGTCTACATAGTGACAGGCAAAGTAAGCCAAGTTGGCGGCCTGGGCTGACATTTTTCTAATAAATGTTTTATAAACATGCTGAAGAACGCCGCTAATTGCCCCAGCTACTGGTACTAATAAATGTTTTATAAACATGCTGAAGAACGCCGCTAATTGCCCCAGCTACTGGTACTATACAGAATAGCAGATAAAAAACATCATCTTTAGTGCATCAACAACATTACACAAATAACACGGATTAAAATAGGTCTTCTATAGCAATGTCTGACATTAACACAAGCAAGTTTGTAGCGAAGATTCTTTATTACAACGAAACAATTCGTTAAAGAAAAATATAGAATAACTTGTTCTCTTTATTCGAACGGCGCGTGCCTTACTCATCATGCCATGTTCCTGTATACAAAGACATGAACATATGTGAAAATCGATAAACGCGAAAGTGAACAACATAACTTACTTGAACAAACAAAAACCATACTTAGTATTTTGAGGACAATTGTTCCTAAAATGACCTGTTGTTCTGCATAAGCCGTATAGGTGTGCGCTTTTGTCGTCAAAACCTTTTGGTCTACAATTTTTAGTGACGTCAGGGCCATCCTTACCCCGGCTTTACTATTCTACTTAGGTGCCCCTTTGGTAGAAACTTTGACAGGATCACCAACTAACACATGGTCTCGATTTGGTTCAAATGCATCATCTTTCGCAACCCTATGTTGACTCATATACTCATTCTCCTCAACTTCCTTGTTTGGTATTATATCCTCCAGAGCAGCCTTTAACTTGTCGAATAAGAATGGTTTATGACATGCGACATGAGATGCTTCTGCAGATAGGATAGTCCACTCATTGTACTTAGCTCTTTGCTCAATACCAGCCCATCCCCATGCAAACATATCGTTAGTGCGCTTCACGGGCAGTACACCTCTAACATTTTTTATGAATCTGCGCAGTACTAAACAGTTAGGTATTTCACGTAAGTCCAACCGAGTCAAAACGGAAAGAATATGTTTGGAAGTGAGACCTTTGTGATTCATACTTTGGCAATTGCACTTTACTGTTTCTTCAGAGTTACCCGGTGTATACTCCACCTTGAATACGAGATTGCTATTATTTTTCCATGCCACTATAAATCTCTAACTGGCTGCTCCTCTTAGTCTTTCAAGGATCTGAAGCTCCCCTGCCTTCTTCATATCTTGCTACAACATGTAAAAGTTTGCCGTGGTGAATTCACGGGCAGCGGCTTTCTCAATGTGTTTAAACTCATCGAGAACTGCTACTGGGAGTGTCTGTGTGGCCGTGTAGTCGTCGTATGACTCGTTTTCACAACCATGTCAACAATGGTCATACCGGAGTCCAAATACATATGAAGGCATGCGTTCAGACTCTTGCTCCTATGGTTACTCCACATACCAAGGAAGAACCCATCAGACAGATATGACGCTGCCCAAAGCCTCTTCTTCTTATACATCCTACGCAACCATGTTTTAGTCTTATCTGGCTGCCATTAGATCAAAACACTTCCCATCTCTCCTCAAAGACTTTATGTGTAGTACCATAGTAAAGAAGAGATTTAAACTCTTTCAGGGACTTGTGGTGAAGGTGTTTTTGCATGTTCTTCTTGATATGACACAAACAAAGTCGATGCCACGCTTCCGGAAGGACCTTCCTGATGGCCCTTATCATGGTTGCGTCTCCATCCGTAATTACATACATGGGCTTCTTCTGATAGTGAACTCTCAAGAACGTCTGAAGCAGCCAAACATACATATCTTCCGTCTCGTCGGACACAATAGCACAGCCGAACACCGTGGTG
The DNA here is from genome assembly GCA_000582825.1 of Hordeum pubiflorum. Taxonomy (NCBI): domain Eukaryota; kingdom Viridiplantae; phylum Streptophyta; class Magnoliopsida; order Poales; family Poaceae; genus Hordeum; species Hordeum pubiflorum. Next base: position 8,711 of record CBMN010034919.1, on the reverse strand, counting down.
CAACCGTGATTGTTCAGACTGACGAAAGGTATGAATGGTATTCCATACTTATTCATATTGTACGTGCTATCGAAGACAATCACATTACCGAAGTCAAGATAATTCCGACGTGACTAAGAATCACACCAGAACAGGTTTTTGAGCCTGCCTTCACCGTCAACTGTGTGCTCAAAGAAAAAATCTCAATCCCTGTCCTTTCTGGTCATCATGATCCCAATGGAAGTTTCAGCATCACCCTTTGCAAGCAATTTCATCTTCTCTCTGTAGCACATGTTATAAAGCTTTCTCCTCCAAAAACCAGCCTTAACATACGACACATACCTGCTGACGAAGTTGTCAAAAATAATGTGTTTTCTGATCCCAGCTCCTGACATAGCTAAGATCTCAAGTTTCTGAAATTCCTTGATCCGATTATGAAACCGGAGAAACGTAACTTCGTTCGGTCTAGCAAGAACGTGACTATAAGCATCGCTGAAACTGTTGACATACCAAATTGCACGCTCTTTATCAAGCTTCACTAATAGATGGGCTTCACACTAGCAACGACTCTCCGGTCTGAGCCTATGGGTCCTCTCTTCCATGGTACAAAACTTGGCATGTCATTTTCCAACACTCGAACACAGATACCTCCTCAAGCGCATAGTTCCCTCAGGACCCTTCTTCCTCCGTTTCAGCAAGTCCCTCCTAATGCTGAACCCACGTTCCTTGCGTACTGGTTATAGAAATTGTACGCCTCCTCTTCTGACCTGAACGTCCTGGCCATCACCTTCCAATGCCTGTCCAGTGAGTCTTGCTGATATTCATCATAGCCAGTGTCAAAATTACACTCATAACCGTCGGCATACTCATCGTTCCCGCTAGGGCCACCAACATGTCCCTGCAAAAAGGCATAGAACAATGTATGTCAGTCAGTTGTTATATGGCGAGTCTCATATATAACTTCTCTTTAAAACTTACTTAGCTCGAGCTTTCATCATAAGATGCATCGACATCGCTTTGGTCAATGTCATCATCGACTATAATCCGCTCATAGTACCCATCCGCGCACATTTAAAATTAGATATATGTGTTAAGAAGTTGTTATTTCATTCCATGCCCTCCTTAATTTTGAACTTACCTGGCTACCGCTTTCAGCATATGAACCATCTATATCCATATCCTCATTGTCATCATCGTCATCTACATGTACAAAGTCAAAGAAATACATGTAAGTGTCAACGCGGTTGTTCGTATATCATGTTTTTGTCAACGTTCATGACACTTACATTGCCACTATAAGATTTATCCAAAATCATATAGTTCTCCTCGTCATGTCGTTCTACATTCAATGACAAGGATCCATCCCCGCTTCCGCAATCATCACTGTCATAACCCGTCTCTTGCTCCGTGTATACACGTTCAAATATAGTCTGAGATCAATCCAAACACCACATAACATCATCGCAAATATAATCAGTTTCACAATAAATTGCTTAACAGTAGGTCGCACAATTTTATACACTAAACTAATACTTAAATTTTTCATCTCATTTCAATGAGGATTTAATATAAAGTTGCAAAAAAAATGCAAATTAAATACATACAGAACCAGGGCTCGTCTACCTCGTTGCCGCCATTAGAGAGGACACAAGCGTCCATGTTGGCCGGTGACGAAGGCATGACGGCAACCAGGACGTGCGGGCGATATCGACGGCGTGGGGGGCGACGCCAACGGCGTAGGGGGCGACGACGACGCATGGCCGGAGAGACTACGTGAAGAATCGGGGTTGGCGACGGACAGGGCGTTAGGGCGACGCCGTCACCGACAAAATTTCCTCGTCAGCACATACCGCTGCAGATGCTGGCGGCGGCGCGAACGTCAATGGCCAATAGGGTTTTCGCCTGGAGGCGGCGGATGGGTGAGTGAAATGTTTTTTTCACTCGTACCGGGCGGGCGTATAGCAGACGGGCGGGCGTACGCGGGCGTATGGCACGGCGTGTGAAATGGCACCCCTGCCCCTTATACGTTGTGGAGGGAGGGGGGTACCGAAGCGCGCCTCTCCTCGAGTAAGGTTGATCGATGCTTCTCTGGTTTCTGGATTTTACTAATAAACGGGAAGAAAAAACGCCTAATATCTGAAGCCTAGATTCATTTGAAACAGTTAATCTGTTTACTGGCGCATTTAGAGCGCTAATGTCTTGCATTCAGTCACCAAGCTAGACTAATAATCCTAATATAGCAAGCTATCCAAGAAAGAAAAAGCAATCATCAGTTAATAATCGGTGTATTGCAATGTTTCCTGCACTTACCTTCTGCTGCCTTGTATTGCATAGTGAGGTCAATATGCTGGAGTACCATACTTTCTTTCTGCACTTGGGTGGCGCAATCCCTTCTTTATATTTCTCTATTGCTATGTATTTTGTACACGAGTTTCAGCAGCATCTACCTTTATGAGCAATTGAGCATTCTTGCAATCGTTGGTTGATATCTATACTCATAGGTCATCCATGCCTAGAATATGGGCATAGATGTTCTGAAGTTGAGAAGTGATCGGAATGAATTCTCACATGTAAGAGCATCTATAACTGGACCCTCATACCCGTTTCAAACGTCTGGACAGACCGTCCGGTCAAAAAAAATTGATCCAGATGAACGCCCTAAACGGGCCTCAAATGCTCGAGCTGACCGGCACCACTCATATTCAACTCAAATATGGGGCGGATATGAGGCTGCCCGGGCACGTCTGTGCACGTTAGCCCGGCCCACCACCGACCCCACAAATACCCTAGTCCGGAAACCTTAGACATCCGTCGCTTCAGTCTCTCCGTCTATTTCAATTCCGATCCCCTCCCCTTCAATCTGATGGCCGGTGACGGAAGCAGCTCCGGTGCAAAATCCGACGGATCCAACATCGATGTGGAGGAGGTGGCCCTCCGCATCGCGTTCAGGAGGTCGCTGCAGAAGCAAGGCAGCCCCGACAGTGGCGGATCTTCTTCCTCAGCGCCCGTCGCCCGTCGACGCAGCACCGACGACGTCGCCGGCCCTTTCTGTCCGGCGCGCAGCTCCAGCCGCTCCGCCCCGCTAGTTCAGGAACATCGCCCACTTCCACCACCCTCTGCTCCGGAAGCGGTGTCTGGCCACCGCTGGGTCCTCGTGCCCGCGCCGGGGCCGGGGCGCACAAGGACGCTCGAGTCCGAGGCACATGCAGCCCGACGCGAGCGGCAGCAGGCGAGGGAGAGGGGGGAGGCACTGACCACAAACCGTTAGCCCGCGAGCGCGCCAGTCGATCCCAAGGATGCGCTCCTCGCGTCGGTCCTCTGTCACTCTCTCACGACGGCGGAGGCGGCGTCTGCCTCCGCCGCAAGAATGTCGAGACGCTCCGACTTGCCATCGAGTTGTCGGAGCGCGAGGCAAACAAAGAGGCGGCGGCGAAGGCGAAGGCAAAGGCGGGCCGCCATGCGAAAGAGCAGAACCGCCTGCTCTGCAGGCTGTCGGGCATGAGGTGCAGCTTCGACTCCGACCTCACGGACGGCTCCACCTCTAGCTCCGACGACGACGCACCTCCGCACGCCGACGCCTACACGGANNAGGGGCACAGCCGCGTCGACGACCGGAAGGGGAAGGGGCCGGTGAGGAAATGATTTCCTCCGCCCTTCCCTTATGTTTATACTTTTAGTATATATGTTTTATGTAACTTGTTCTATGGATTTGCCGATGAACTATGCCCCCTTTTGTCCAGCAATGCAATGTGATCCGCTGAACTGTGTGTTTGATATAGTTTACGTAGTGTTACATGTGTTTGTATGGTTTTGAGAGTTCGGATACAAGAAACGCGGGTGTGGAATGCAACAAATGAGACGCGTCCGGGCACGTCCACACACGTTTGAGAACCCTAATTTACAAGTTCTGGCTGTAGATTCTCTAAGTTGCTAAATGTAGGTTCTTTTGGAAGAAGGGGGATCCCCTGTTTTTACCAAAGTTGAACTGTATTTTGTAGACGCTAGCAGTACAGATGTGAGCATCCTAGTTATTTGGCGCTCCGAAAACTAGTGTGTGTGTTATCGTTCTGTCAGATAAAATTGGCAATTGAGCAAGCAGCTTCGTCTACATGCATGGTTCAATGCCACACGTGCCCGGAGAGACTCGGTTTTTCTTTTACTACAGTGATCAAAAGTGATACTAGCAAACTTCAGTATCAGGAGGAAACACTTGACTATGATTGACACACCTGTTCTCATATATGCGTTTGGATCAGAGATGACCTTAAGTGAGACTAAGTAGCAAACCATAAGGTTTCATTTGGATGTTAGGGACGATATTTTCAGGAATAGCTGCGCCGGTTCATTTTTATTGGTCAAACTAGAAGCCCAGTGGAAAATTGGAACGTCATTCGGCTCAAAGGGGCAATCTCCCACTATAGAAAAAAAGGGCATAGAACTGGGACATGGAGTTTTTATTCCCGAGCTCATATGCTTCCTCATGAACAGTAAAATCGAAAAAAATAATAACAAAATTTAAAAAAATCTGATTTTTTTTGTGATAAACTTTGACAAATGTTTTGTATGTTTACAAAATTTCAACTCGAAATGACATTTGTGGAAGTGATGGCAAAAAAAAACAAAAATGATGCTCCAAAAATGCTAGTTTTGAATATATTTTGGACTACCGATTTTGTTTTTTTCTCCACGACTTCCACGAATGTTATTTCGTGTTGAATTTTGATACACATGAAAAACATTTGTCAAAGTTTATCACAAAAAAATCATTATTTTGAATTTTTTAATCCTTTTTCGATTTTACTGTTCATGAGAGAGCATTTGAGCTCGGGAGTAGAATAGGACTTTTGAAAGAACTGCAGGAATCCTACTCCCCGTGTACTGCAGGGAATACCTTGGTATTGCATACCCCCCGTGCCACCGCTACCTCAATTGGTCCAGTTTTAGCTTTTAGTATTTTTTCAAACTATTTTATTTTTTCTTTCCTTTATCCATTTTTGTATTTTTCCTTTTATTTCTTCATTTCCCATTTTCTTTTTCACTTGTCCTTTTTATTTGAAATTCATGAATATTCTTTGAACTCAGGAACATTTTTCAGAATACATGAAGATTTTGAACAAACTCGCGAAGATTATTTGAAATACGATAATTTTTTAACCATGAACATTTTTTTCATATTTGCGATTTTTTTAATTTGTGAACTTATTTTGAACTTCGAGGACATTTTGAAAAAACAATATGAATATTTTTAAATCCAAGAACGTTTTTTGTATTCATGATCTTTTTAAAAAGTTGGCATATTTCCGATATTTGGAACATTTTTTTAAATTCGGAAATAGTTTTGGCAAATTCGCGAACATGTTTTGAAATAACTTTTTTTTTCCAAAAATCATGTTTTTTTATTTTCTAAACATTTTTTGAAACCCGAGAATATTTTGAAAATTCATGAACATTTTTTTTTCAAATTTGTGACATTTCTTTCAAATTGCTTAACATTTTAAAAAATCCATGAATATATTATAAATTTGGAACTTATTGTTAAATCGGGGAACATTTTTTAAATTTGTGATTTGTTTTAAAGTTGGAATACTTCTTCAAAATTGTGAGTAGTTTTTGGAATCCCGAATTTAATTTAAAGAAGCAAAAAGTAAAGACTGAAAAAAGAAAAATTGAGAAAAGAAAAAAGAAAAAAGAAAGGAGTGAGAAAAATGAAAAAGGGGCGCCCCGCCCGCATATGGGCCAGCCAAAAGGGCGCGCGGGGGAAGTGGGGTTGCACATTTGCGCTATTCGCATCGCAGGATGCACTAAAGAGGAGGTTAGTAGAATTGAAGCAAAATCGTATTACGCTTCATGCCATAGCTAGGCGCACGATCATCCTCGTGGCTTCCCGTTCGGAGGAAGGTACATCCAGATCTTACGAGTGAGGCCCTTTTGGACATGCATCCCTTATGTCACCGTCGTCTTCACGGCCACCACCACCACCGGCCACCACCACCACGTCACTAACGCTAGAAATCTTCCTTCATTAGTGGAGAAATTGCTATCCACAACTCTTGTTCGTGGCGCGTTATTTCTCATTAACGCCAGCACTAATATTTTTAAATAGTGCTGACGTTGGCTAAATTCGTACGCCATACCTATTTGCTTAGTTCTTGCGTTGCACATTAGGCCCGGCGTTGCACATTCAGGCCCATAAGACCCACGCCAGCACTAGTCGTTTATAACAGCTCCCGGCGCAGTAAAAAAAACATTATCCTTTTGTCCTCACTTTCTCGATCCCCAACTCCACCCGTCCTCTTCTCGATCCCCGCCGCCGCCCCGCCCGAGCCACCTCCGCCCGACACGGCAAGGCTCCTCCCGACTCCGCCCCGCCCGACGCCGCCTCACCCGACGCGGCCCGTCTTCGTCGGAGGAGGAGACGAAGAACCACCAAGATCAGCCACCACCCAACACTCAAGCATAGGTACATCAAATCTATCATCCCCACCAAATCGTTCGAAATTAGGTAGCCATGTTGTGTCAGTTCCAGATTTAGTTGCATGTGGTTTTTTTAAAGCACCATTGAATATGTACTACTAGCCGTGAAGCGTTGTGAATTGGGGTCTCGTGAACATGTAGTACTAGTTGCTATTCATTCTTGAATGTAGCACGGTATAACATGTTGCTTCAACTATGATCTGTTTTTTGTTGGTAAGAACCATGATATGTCGATTAACTATTCAATCTCAACAATCTGCCTTGGTGTTTCCCCTTTAATTGTGTAGTGGCATCTACGGTGTGGGTACAAATTGTCATGATAGATAAAAGAGCAGACTTCTAAATTATGTTCTAGTTCTTGCTAACAAATCTGAAAGCAAGAGATCAACCTAATGTTTAGTTCTTAGTAAATCTGAAAGCAAGGAACCAAAGAGTTTAAATCATGCATGTTAGGATCCACTATGGAATGATTTGTAGTACACATATGAGCTTTCAACATTCTACATGTTATTTTTAAATTCTTCATTCTAAGATGGTGAGCTTTTATTATAAGTTTTAATTTGCTTGTGTACATAATTTGAAACAGCGCATATGGACAATTCATCAAGCAACAACGAATCGGTGGGCGACGTGAAGAAGTGGAATCAGTGGATCTTAGAGCAGTCAGAGTGGAGCATCAAAAAAACTCAAAGAAAACAATGCCACAGTGTGAATGAAAGGGATAGTCTGCTCACAGAGGGTGCTAATGCCCTCACTAAGTCAAACAAACTGAGGGAGCTGAGGGACAAGTTGGCGGAGGCGAGGGATGAACTGAAGCTGGAGAAAAAACAACTGAGGATAGAAAGTACTAACCTACAAACAGACGTTGCTCACTTCAAAAAAGATGGAGAGAACAATCGGAAGAAGATTCGCCAGCTAAGGATAATCCTTGATGAAGAGTAGTTTAATTATTTCAGTACCTTTTGTGAAGTTTTAAACTCTGAAGTTTATGAGTATGTTTAGTTGATCAGTAATAAGTTTTAAAGTCTAAAGTTTATGAGTATGTTTAGTTGATCAGTACTAAGTTTTAAA
>CBMN010034899.1:688-15075 GCA_000582825.1 Hordeum pubiflorum | reverse complement strand
GACGCGGGCGCCTCCCCCGGCGATGCGCCCCTCCCCCGCATGAGCGCCCGGGGCATGGCCGGCGCAGAGGGCTCGCCGGATGGCCGCGCCCTCGGCGGCGTCGACCCCTTCGAGCAGGCCAGGAAGGCGCTGTCCCTGCGGACCCCGTTCGAGGGCGACGAGACGGCGTCCAGGGCGCCCACCCTGCCCGCGCGCCTCGTCAGCTGGTCCGGGCCCAGCGACCGGCGGAAGAAGCACAAGAAGCTCGAGCTCCCCGACGCGGCCGCCGAGGAGCGCCCGCCGCAGCTCAACGCGGCGCCCTCCTCCGGGAAGAAGGGCGCGTGGGACCACTTCGAGGCCTATTTCCGGCCGGTCACCATGGGCGACGTCGAATTGTTGACGCCCAAGCCCCCCTTCGGCCACGGGGAGCTCGACCCGTGCCTCGCCATCCCATTTCTGGGCACCGGCGAGGACTTGCTGACCCAAGGCGAGACGTTCGACGTCGCTGTGGCTGAGACCAGCTCCTACCTGGGCGTGGGCGGCGAAGAGGTCGTCAGTAACAAGGAGCGCAGTGGGCAGAGTCTGGATTATGTCAGTAACTTGAGTGTCGAGCAGGGCATACATGATGTGGTCGTGCAGCAGCTGGTCACTACCAGAGAGCGCGGTGACCAGAGCATCGAGCAGCGCTTGCATGATGCTGTTGTGAAGCGGGAGTGGCCAATGGAAGTGGAGCAAGGTAGTAGCAGCGGCGGCACCGCGTCACCATCTTGCACAGAGGAGGCAGGCACATCGCTGAATTGGCTGCTAGGAGCAAGGCAGCGAGTTGTGCTCACTTCTGAGAGGCCAAACAAGAAGAGGAAGCTCATAGGTGTGGATGCTGGGTTAGAGCAGCTTGTGCTGCTTCCACGCTTGGGAGATCAGGCTGGTACAATGTGCGATGTTTGCTGTTTGGGAGAGACTGACAAGGCGTCCAATAGGATGCTTTGCTGTAACAACTGTAAGGTTTCCGTGCACCAGTGGTGCTATGGTTTGCATCTTGTGCCAGATGGCCAGTGGTTGTGCACTTGGTGCAAGTATGTGGAGTCGACAGGGTGCTCATCGAAGAAAGATGCAGGCAGCACCGTTTCAATGCCTTGTTTGCTATGCCCAAAGGAGAAAGGGGCCCTAAAACCTGTAATAGGGGAGCCTAGTCGAACTGCAGATGGAGGCAACCTAAAATTCGCACACTTGTTTTGTACTCTTTGGAGGCCAGAGGCTCTTGTGGAGGACATGGACTCAATGGAGCCTATTACCAATGTTGGATGGGTGCAAGAGAATCAGAGGAAACTGGTGTGTAACATTTGCAAGGTTAAGCATGGTGCATGCATTCGATGCAGCCATGGTATGTACTTTTACTCCTTGTTTCCATTATCACATTTTGAGCTTTGATTGACTACATATAATTCGTAAGGTTATGAGACCATATGTTCTGCAGAATATTGCTTGAGAACTGCAGTCTTGTGTTATATCATTATATTTAGCAATACTATCAACTTCCTGTACAATTTATAAATCAAAATAGGCAGTTCTTCCTTCACTTATTTTGAAGCATACTGTAGGCCACAAGCCCACTTTTTTTGAATGGTATGACACAAGCCACTTCAGTTTTGGTATCGAGTTTTTCCTTATTTGATACTCCCTCCGTTTTAACTAAAACCACAATAAGTATTTCGGAATGGAGGGAGTACTTGACAACATGCATTTATTCGTTTTTTCAACTCCACATTTTACTTCTGCAATGCAATATATTCAACAAATTTTGTCCTCCTATTCAAACAAAAAGGTATGCAATACTTTCACCTGTGCCTGAGGAGGTGTAGAATGCTGTTTGCAGTCAAGCATAATAATCCGTATTCTGCTATACCAGGCTGGGGCATTGAAATGCTTTCTAAAACAGTGATCCAGCAATAGGCCTCGTGATACTTGATTTGGCTTGTATCTCTTCCGTGTATTGCTATCTTTCTCCTATGTGGAGTGACAAACTGCTGTAGTAATATTTGTAATAAGACCATTAGGACAGGGTGCCACCTTCATCATCTAAAATGGTGCATCATGCGTGGCTGCTATTTTTTCCATGAAATATTGTGTTCACCCGGGTGCTACTTTTCAAAAAGCCAGCATCACTTTCAGCGCTTGTAGCGCTCGAGTGGATGCAGCCGCTTAGTAAGGTTTTCCTTGACTTCTGTGGTTTCCTGTGATAGTTTGGTATTGTCTTGTGTTAATTGACTTGCTTGTCTAAGTAAACGAAGATGTTCTCTGTTATTTTCTCATGGCCACATGAAGGACTCTTGTTTTATGTTGATTGATTGGCTATGTGATTGACACTTATTTCATTGTGATGCTGTTATTGTCTTGTGTTGATTGACTTGCTTGCCTAATTAACCAACAATGTTTTGTGTGTTATTTTCTGATGGCTGAAACATTCTCTTAGATATCGCAATACCCTGAGCTCTTTTTGATAAATGATATTTTTGTAAAATGGCTGCTCAAAATAGAGTAAGCATTGAATTATGTCCTAAACATGTGCCCTAAAAGCTGTTCATATGTGATACATTATATGAAAAGAAGCATGTTCTGTTTTGAGTTATCTTTGTTATTCCCTCAATTTTTGTGCCAGTTGTAATTAGTGCCATCTATAATATATATAGCCATGCTAAAGAATTATTAGTTTTTGGTTACTGTCCAGTCGTGCAGAGTTTTACCCACTTTTGCATGCTGTTAATGCTAAGCTCCATGTGGTTCAGGGGCGTGCCGGACAGCCTTTCATCCTATATGCGCACGAGAGTCCAAGCACCAAATGGAGATATGGGGAAAATCTGGACTTCCTAATGTGAGATCATTATCTTCTGGCAGCTGCCATAACCTCATGTAGATTGCTGCAATTCATTTTTCATGTTTGTTTGTTCTGCAGGTTGAGCTGAGAGCGTTTTGCTCAAAGCATTCTTCAGTTGGATATGTGAACTCTGTAGAGAAAGGTAATAATGCATCTGAGCAGAATCCTACAGAAGTGAGGCTGAACGATGCAAATCTCAGCAGTGGAAAGATACCAAAACTGAGATTCACACGCAAGAAAAAGGACAGATCCTTGAACCATGAAACCATTAGCTTTAACCCTGATAACCTTATCAAAGTAGAGACGATGGAGCATGGTGCTTTGCCCTATAAAGTTAGAAATTTAAATACCCAAGCAACTCGAAATATGGAAATTGATACTGATCATCCCTCAGTTGGTGAGAATCTTATGAGGAACTCTGGTGATATTGCTATGGTGCTTAAAAAGGTAACTGACTAACTGCTCCTGATTCAGAATCCAATTATTACTTAGGCATGTACTGCTGAGCCTTTGCCAAGATTTTTTTTTTCATGTCTACTGTATTTGCAGTTAATCGACAGAGGGAATGTTAGCGTGAGTGATATAGCATCCGAAGTGGGTATTTCTTCAACATCCTTGGAAGCTGCTCTCGTGGTACTTTCGATGTAGCTTATGCCTAGTATTACAAATTTATTTCCAAGCTATTTTGCTAATTCTCTGATTCTCAGGGTGAAACTACGACCTTTTCCCATGGGTTGAAGTTGAAAATCATCAAGTGGCTTCAAAAATCTGCACATATACTAGCTGTTCAAGCAATCACTCTTAAAGGGAGCTCAGAGGTGGTGCAAGATAACAAACTAGATGGGTCTGACAGTACAGATAGTGTGAATGTGAAGAGTTCATTAGTCCCAGAGGACAAAGGAGCTACATTTGAGATGTCAGATTCTGCTGTACCAAAACCTTCATCACCAAGATCTAACGATAACGACAAGATTCTTGAAGAAGAGAAGGCAATACGTGCGACTGGAACTACTTTGGAAAATGGAAAAAAGAACGTGGTTAAAGGAAGTCCTGATCATGAGTATTTTCTTGCTGAAGATCTTGCAAAAGAATACACTGGAAATTTGTCCCTAGTTGGAGGCAAGGATACTTCAAAGGAAGTGGATGAACAATTGGTAAGAAAAACATACTATTGAGTATTCTGTGAAGCTTTGTTTGTTTCTTGTCCCTGAACTGGTGCGAAGCATGAAATATCAGTGTGTAGACAATAGTTTTCTTTGATTTATTTTCCTGCATAATGGGCAAAGTGAGCATACACCTTCATTGACAATGTTTCGGCACCCATATCTGCTTTCCTGTGAGCTTTAGGGTGTTGGAAAAAGTATAAAATGGAAATAAGGGAATTTTTATCTGTTGTGTTCCTTTGAGGGGAGAGATATCCTTAGTTGCTCTGATGGGATTTCTTTTAAGTTCCACAAGGCCAAGTGGCCAAGGTGATATGTGTGTATGCTGTTTGCTGTGAACACTGATTATGTAGGATTGCAGGACCTATTCCGTGCTAAATGGTAGATGAGTTTTCTGTTAGCGTTCACAAATGGATTTTCCCTTAATGTAACAGACTCCCCACACTTCCGCCACTCACTAGTAAGTGAATGGAATCTTCAGCTTTCTTGTCTCTTCCTGCCGAGCGTTGGTTTTCGGGGTGTGTTCTTAATCTTGTTAGGTTGTGCTTGCATTATTTACGGTCTTAAGGAAATGACCTCCAGGTTAGGTTGTGACCTCCAGGTTACCTTTGCTTAGTAGGCTGTGCTTTCATTATTTACGGTCTTAAGGAAATGATCTTTAAATTTGGATGCAGTTTTGATTCCCATCCTTGTGACAGATATCGAACAACATCACTGGCAATAAAGTATTTGATACTTCCATGGAGATACCAAATCAACTTCAAGGTAAAAATCTTTTGTTCGACCAGTACTCCAGAGTTATCACTGCCTTTCGCATGACCTCTAGGCTCTAGAGAGCATTTTAGCTGCTTGCTGTTTTATCCTTCTGTTCTCTTTTGTATCAGCCACTGAATGTGAGTTTTCTTTTGGTTAAATTGTTCATTCACGAAACCAAATTAGACAAAGCAAAACAAACATTTCAACAAAGATTACCAGTTAGATGCCTTATATATGGTGTGACCCAGTCTGAGAGGCAGCCTGAAAAGAACTTCACTTAGTGCCGCACCAGCTCTAGATGCTCTTTGTTTTAGTTTGTCTGCTTCTATTATAAGGAAGTGGCTGCAAACTTTGTGAATTTTCCAAGCTTACATGGGGATCCTTATTTTCTGTGTTAAAGCGTTTAATTGGTTGCAAATTTCAAGTATGCATTACTCATATTACCTTTTGTTATAGTTTGGAACTATATTAGATATCTCCACTCGTAAGTGGAACTGGGTTACAACTTACAAGTTCACTTTTATTATTCCTTACAATGATGCAATGCAATGCAATGGCCGTGACAGTGCTGTTCTACATTTATCGATTGTGAGTGTTTTAAGGCTATTGCTGGTGTCTTCTTATTTTTTTTCTTGTATTGGATAAGACCAGTTCCCCATTGTTACTGCCATGCAAGAAACCTTTCATTAATAACGTTTTGGTAAATGTTCTCTTTAGGCATAGTGTGCTTTACTAGCTAGATCAATTCATTCTAGGGCCAGTTTGAGTTTGTTATTCTGTGCTGAATTATTTAGTACTAGTGTTTTCCATTCTAGTAAGATTTTACTGTTATGACCCAAAAAAGAAACTTTCAACTACTTATTCTATCAAAAGTGAAAATTATAAGAGCACCCAGTCTTTAGACGTAAATCTGCCTCTAAGCTAGGACCCACACCTTGCATCTATTCCTGTCAGAAAACTCTAATGGATGGAGGCACCTGTTGCCTAAAAACTGGACCTGGTGACCAAGTAAATACCTTTTGAAAACAGTGATTAATTTGTGAAGCCGTTTGATAACAAATGAGCAACACTTTGTATTTTAATTAAATCTTTCAGTTAAAGTCATAGCTAGTCATTTGCAAGATTAATTTGATGATTTCATTTCTTTTGCGGTCTCAAAGTGCTGCGTAACAAAAATAGGTGAAATTGAAGGCATTGCATGTTAAATGCGGTGACATTGTTGAATTTGAAATTGTACCATTGAAAGCTAGCTCCTGTAAAATTGAGGTGACTTGGAAGTTCTAGTTGTAAAGCTTCATCTTTCTTCCTACTTGTAAGTGTTATTTTATTTCCTTTTACGGGTCCAAATGATCTGATACATGGAACATAATAAAAACCGGTGAAACGAAACATACAGGGAGAAGGTATAGAAATCCTCAAATCAATTGAAATCCCTTTCACAGACAGGATTTCCGTATGGAAATTCTCAAAGCATTGCTTATTTTATGGACCTAGATGGGAAAGTTAATTCTTATTCACGCAGAAAGGACTGTTTATATATACATTACAATATTTTCTTTTTAAATTATATGTTCTATTTCACAAATTATTTACATAATTATTCACGTAGTTGTGTGGTATTGTTCTAGTTCTTACAATATGTTATGAACAGGTACATCACTTGGAAGGAAAAGTAACAACTTGACAGACGCTGAACTTAGCTCGGAAGTGGAGGAGTGTGTATCTTCATTGGATAAAACCTCTTCTTGGGGTGATAATGCTAAACATGGGTCAGATTCAGTTGAAAATGGCGTATGCAATCATCATGATTGTAGTATGGATCACGTTCATGGACAGCTTTTTTTCAAGTAAATAACCCAACTAATTGTGTTTTGGCCTATTCTGCAGTAGTTTCTTCTAACCATCTTCTTTCTTTACTTTCAAACCACTTGGGTCCTCCTATTTTGCTAAGGTTGTTGAACCCTATTTTGCTTCATGCAGCTTTGATGATTCTCATTCTTACATTCATCCATTTATCAAGACAAAGATTGCTCATCTTTGGTACCATGCTGTTAAGCAGGATAAGCAGACACAGTATCATCCTGGTAAATTCTTAATACCTTCTCGAAATAAATACTTTATATTTTTGGCATCTTAACATTTTAGTGATATTTTACTAAAATGCTCTATCTGAATCTATTTTTCCTTTGTCGAATACTATTAGAAGAGCAATTATGCTCTTCCGATGAGAAAAGGCCTGAGGATTCCTCAGTAGAACTTACGGAAACAACAGGAATTGATGTTACAGATCAACTTTCTAAGGCAAAAGCTCTGGGAATCCTTGATCATTCGCCTGATGATGAAGTAGAAGCAGAAATGTTGTTCTTACAAGCTAGGCTGCTTGACAATGCTATGGTTCTGAAGCATAGATACGGTGAGATTTCTTCTGTTAATATATTATTTGTATCCGTTACTTTTCTGGTGGCGTTTTTCCAGAATAATAAAACCTTGTCGTTTCCTTTGTTGCTCATTTTACGTCAATGGCCTTATTGTGTGAACACTGTCCAGCCCTAATATAATGAAGCTGCCGTGTCTTCATTTTTCTGAATCACTACACACTTGAATCTTGCAGAAGACTTAATAGTAAAGGTTGTCCAGAATCTTTCTTGCGAGTTGGATGTTTTCAGTAAAAGAAAATGGGACTTCATCCGTGTCAATCAGTTTCTTCGTGACGTTAGAGAAGCTAAGAAACGTGGCAGGAAAGAGAAGAGACATAAAGAAGCCCAGGCTGTACTAGCAGAAGCTGCAGCTGCTGTTGCAGCCTCCTCACGCAACTCCACTGTGAGAAAAGATGCAACTGATGATGTAGTCCCTCGAGAGGTTCTTTGCTGTACTTCTTTTTAGATGTTCTTTTTGAGAGAAGTCCATATTACCCCCCTAAACATGTGTTGGAGTTCAGATTACAACCCTCAGTTTTAATGCCGTTCAAAATACACTCTTAAACTCTTAAAATAGTTCAGTTTACAACCCTTCCCAGTTTGAGGTGGTTTTGACCCTAGTATTGCCAGGTCAACATGCCCACGCCAGCTTCCTCTCTCTTGTTCCCACTGCATCCCTTTTGTTTGTCTCCCGTGTGAAGCAACCGTCAGATTTCGGCTCCTTGATTCGGACGGTGTGCGTGAGGCTGCTAATTTCGCATGAGTTCCGATGGTGTGAAGACGCGTACGACTACCCAGTGGCCAACTCGAGGAAGCCACATCTCACCGTTCCAGAGATGGAGTCTCAGTCCACCCGGTGGCCTCGCGTCGTGAACTATCATGGTGATTTGTGAGCACTTTGGTGACCCTGTCAAGTGTCCAGATCGTTCTGTTTTTTGAATCTTTCCAGTACTTTGATGCTGTGAGATCTGGCTTCGTCATTGGATCATACATGAGCTTGGGGAAAAAGATGCGTGTTGATCAAGCTGCACTGCAGCTATTTGATGGAATGCCAGACCTGCGATGTTTCGTAGTGATGCCCGTGAGCTTGCTACAAAGTCATTTGATTTTATCCCCCTCCCGATTCCTCCAAATTCTTTCTTTCACTTCCTCTTGTGCTTTTCTTATACGATGGAAGCATACAGATTGTTTTTTCACTTTCCTTTTCCAGTTCTCCTTCCTTTTGCTGTTCACGCTTCTAGTTGTATTTGGTCTGCCGCCAGACGTGCACTGGCTAGCTACCGGTTCCAGCATGGATTAACTCCGCTATTTCTCCCATGGGCCATGGCGAGGGGCTCAGTAAGACGCGACACACACACACCGGTAAGAGGCGTGGGTGGCGGCTCAGTCCTATTCGCTCGGGAAGAGAAGAAATAGAAGGGGATTAGGACAGAGAGGGAAAACGAGAGTTGGGCAGGGGGCGGAGCTTCTCCTCAACGCTGTTGTGGCTGTCACCAACGATGACGACGGCAGCGCCCAGCAGGTAGCTTCTCTCGCTCTCTCGCGGGACGGGAGGGAAGAGAGAAGTAGTGAGTTCTTTTTAAGGAGAGAGTTCAGTGACGTGGAAACGCTGATGTGACGCCACGGAGGACAAAACCGGAGAACAAAACCACCTCAAGCAGGATAGGGTTGTAATCTAAACGGTTTCATAGTTGGGGGTTGTATTTTGAACGGTATTGAAATTGAGGGTTGTAATCCAAACTCCAACACAAATTTAGGGGGGTAATATGGACTACTCTCAATTTATTTGAGAGGCTATGTATCTTATTTCTTGTGCACTTGTAGAGTTCTCCAAAATTTGGTGCTGGATCTTCAAGAGTTGCCCAGCGGACTCCTTCATTACCACGGCCCAAGGATTCATCAAAGCCATCCAACAGCAAAGTTTCACCAGTTACTAACTTCGGCATTTTTCATATGCCAATTTACTCAAAAGAAAATGCACTCTACTGTGATGTATGTTTGCGGGGTGAAACTGTGTTGAACAGAATATCTGTCTGCTCCGGATGCAAGGTGCTTTGGATTCTATTGATTTTGAGGTATTATGCTCCATTGTGTTATATTAACTTTGACCTGTTCAGCAGGCTGCTGTCCACATAGATTGCTATAAATATCTAGAGATATGCATTGGCCGCTGGAAATGTGAACTTTGTGAAGATGTTTCACCAGAAGCTGCTAGCTCTAGTGATCAATCTGACAGCAATGACACAAAATTATCCCTGGTGCGATGTGCTCTGTGCCATGGAACATCTGGTGCTTTTAGAAAGACTATAGATGGGCAGTGGACTCATGCCTTCTGTGCTGAGGTACTTAAATTATTGTCACCTTCTGTTTTCATATGAGGTTTGAGTTCTAATTTTTTTTCTAATATTTTCCTAGTGGTTGTTGGAGACGAAGTACCTGAGAGGACAAGATGATCCAGTGAGCGGAGTGGTACTCTTCTCTGTCCAGCATTGCAGTTTTTTCTAGCCTACCTTTTCAGGAATAGATGAACCTCCTCTGTTAATTTTGTTGTCCATATAATCAAAATGTGTTCATTTTCAGGAATAAATATAACACCTCTTTGATTTTACTGTCCATATATTTAGAAGCTGTTGTTATTCGTTAGTGTTATCATCTCTTGTTATGCTACATCATTTTAATATTTGGCTACTTAATGGTATATCTATCAGGAAACCCTTGTAAAGGAGAAAGATACTTGTTGTGTCTGCACCAGCAAAGTTGGTGTGTGTCTCAAGGTAAATCATCACCTGTCCCTGCTTATGTAAGTTAGAGCATGAATAGATCACCCACTTAAGAGTTTTGACAAGTTTCTCTCCCTATTATGCAGTGCAACAGTGAGGACTGCCACACCACTTTTCATCCTTCTTGTGCTAAGGATGCTGGGTTCTACATGAACACTAAAGGATCTGGGACTGTGTTGCAGCACAAGGCATACTGTGGCAAACACAGCAGTGAGCAGAAAGAGGTAAGTGCAGCATCAAGACTATTTTGGAGCAATGGGTTTCTTTCATTTGTACCCACGAACAAGCTAACTATTCACCTTCTATCCTGCAAATAAATGTGCTACTATAACCGTAAGTGAACTTGGTCTCCTGCCGCACATGTATAGCAAATTGATAGCTTAAATATAGCGTTAGATTTTTACCATAATGAGGTAAAATAATGTGCACTGGCAAGGGTTAGTATAACTACGGATCCAATTTGCAGGCTTGTTGGCATATTCTTTGATTATTGATGCATATTTTTCCTGGCCGGCATGGATCAACAAGGGGCATATTTGTTATTTTTTCCTGTGCTTGGTACAGTTATCTTGAGTATCTTATTTTGCTCTTCAAAATTCACGCAGACTGATGCCTGGAAGTACTGGCCCGAGGAAGTCAATAGCTTGAAAAGGACGAGGGTAAGTAATAATGCCTGTTACATATTATTGGCTGTCAAGTAAATTTGGATGAACGCTGAACCTATCAATAATTAGGTACCAAGTAAATGCTTCTTTTGGAAAGGATTTTATTGTGCATTGATTGTTGCTTGGTAGAACTTCCTAACTAGATTCTTGTTTTGATCTTAGTGATCACTGATAATCTAAACAATCAACCCTACTAGTAGCAGTTGGTGCTTCATGTCGAGCATGGAAGCACCATGCGCCCACCATTTTCATTTTTATCTCTTAGCACGGAGTGCTGCTGAAGATAACTGAGTACACATTAACTTATTAAGTGGTGAGATACACCTGCTAGGGAAAGGCTGCGTACTGTTAAGCTTCATGCACTAGCCAACGCAACCAAAAGTCCGAATTGATGGAAAGGGCTAGCCAATCCACATATACACTTCAACGACCCCTCTCACGTGTGACGCGGAAAGTCAACACGTGGATAGACTCAGAGGTATGGCTCAAGAGACCTATACGTGGACAAAGGGGGGCGGCAGCAATTTTTTGGATGAACTGCGAAAGCTAGGACTTTAACTTGAGACCTTAGGCTTCCATACCATGTTAAGCTTCATGCACTAGCCAACACAACCAAAAGTCCGAACTTATGGAAAGGGCTAGGCAATCCACATATACACTTCAACACGTACAATAGACCCAAAGTGGTCGGACCCTTCCCCGGACCCTGCGCAAGCGGGAGCTACATGCATCGGGCTGCCCTTTTTTTTTATGCGCCTGCTAGCTCAAGTTGTGTTGGTGCACACTAGATGCTCGTAGCTAACCACCTTTTTTGTGTTCTACATGGTTCTTTCAGATTGTTGCACTAGCCTTGCTTGCGAGGCATATATGTTATGAGATACAAGACATTTCTAGAGATTGTCTTTGACTACTTGAGGCATTTTTGCAGGTTGAGTTGGAGAAGTTCCGCCTCTTGTGTGAGAGGGTAATTAAGAGAGAGAAGGTGAAGGTATGTCCGGCCGTCAATTGTACTTCTCCTGTGGTGCCTTGAAACTGAAGTACATCTTGAAGCTACATATATTTTTTGTATCAGTCACTTTCCTTTTTCCTTGCAAGAATAGATGGAAATAATATTTGAATATTAACCTATGAAACAGCATATGCAATTTCATAGGATTTGTTTTGTTGCACTATCTAAAAGTTTGCAACCTTATCTGTCTGGTGTTCCTTCATGGTGTTGTTGTTTTGGAATTTACGGAACGGTAGTGTTATGGGATAAAGAGGTAACCCAGCCATACTTAGCATATGTCTTTATAGGTCATCAGCAATTAGGAATCACAGAAGGTTATCAGGTTATACAAGATCGATTTAGAGTGTGTTTCTTGTGGGACAAACTGAGTCACACCTATACGGAGATCCATTGTGCAACTCGTTGTATCAAGCAATGAAATAAACAAAACTTCTCTAGGCCTCGGAGCCTTTCGTCGATGTTAGGAACCCACATCATTGACCTGTTACCGGATTATTGAGGATGAGTTCCCTATCTCCAGTATTCGGGCCTTACCACACCCAAGTTACCTCGTTGTGGCCGATATCAGATTATGGATAGGCAAACCACGCTGTTCTGAAGAAGGATCTCACGGCCCTGCAGCAAAGCACCGCCACCCTCTCCAACTAATCCACCTCCGCCGGCACCAACAAATATGTTCCCACACCACCCGCTGCCACCTCCGCTACAGCCACAGGCCACAGCAACCACGTCCATTGCCCAAGATGCCAATCTCATGAATGTTTTTCCAGCAACGGCTGGTACATCCATTGCCAAATTCACTTCCGTCCCCACTGGAGCCACCAGTGTGGAGCCTTCTGCCCCTGCTTGGGCTCGCCTCTTCGCAGATTTCTGTTCTGGCATCACGCGCCACACCCATTAGCCTCCCCTGCCCCAGTACGCTTACCACTGGATCGACATCCGCTGATCGCCATGAAGTTTCATGCACCAAACCAGTATAGAATCAAAAGTCCAAACTGATGAAGAAGGTCAGGCAATCCACATATAGTTCAACACTCCCTTGCAAGTGTGTCTCGATATGGCCTAAACATGGATACAAAAAGTGCAAGCATTTTTTTTTAATTTGAATTGCAAAAGCTGAACCTGAACCCAATACCTCATGGCTCTGGTATCATATTAAGATTCATGCACCAACCAGTAGAACCAAAAATACGAGATTATGGAGAAGGTTGGACATTGCCACACAAGTGGTCGCCATCCCCAACTGTGCCTGCCAGACCACACAAGGTACTTGCCTGACCAACACGGACATTGCAACGGTCTCCGCTGGCCTCCACATGCTTGTTAGGCGTGGTTGATGACGGTGTCTGCTCCATGGAATGCATACACCCATACACCAAGGAGAGAAGCAGATTAAGCAGGAGCTTGATCTCGTGTTCCAGCTATCTGCGAAGAGGACCTTGCTGCTTCGCCCACGGACTCACTCCTCATCTCCAGCCATTCTAACCATAGTTACCTGATTCTGAGTTCACTAGGTTCGTGATTCGGATTTGTGGTTTTCAGTTTGTCATTTGTGAAAAGAGTCGCCCCTTTACAGTTTGCTCCTTTTCTTCTTTTAGCAAGTCTGGATCTTCTGTGTACAGAAATACATGACCATTTAAGTGGTTGATGATCTGCATAGTGAGGAAGTATGTTATATATGAGTTTGTGAATCGAAATCGCCCGATGCACGGATTCTTCCTCCAATTCGTATTTGTGGTTCGTGATTTGTCACTTCCAAGAAAGAGCAAACTGAAAAAGAACATGAACCTGGATCTTCCCAAGGACCTTGTCTCTTTTGAATCTTCCGCTCCAGTTTCTCGACTCATCGGCTCGCTCCAATAATCTTCCATCACCTCTCTGATGACGGCCTGCCTGCCTTCACTTCCTTGTCGCTCCACCAAACGATGACCGCCGCTCCGGGCACTAGTAAGGGCCGCCTCCTTAGTGCAAGCGCGGTTCTAATCAATGGACGTCACTCTGATACCAAATGTTGGTTTTCCCCCATGGACCGATCATATCAAAGTATCACGAACACTCGCGCACAAAATACTTTAGCCAAAGACACCTCCTTGTATTATTTCTGTCACAAATCCTTGTTACAAAACTATAGGTTGGCTGTGTTGATGTATACTCACACACGACCAAAGTTTTAAAAAGCGGTAGGTGTTAATTGTGTGTTTTGCCACCACCTTGCATTTTTCTTACCAAAGCGCACACTTAAGCGCAATTAAGTGCTAGGCGTTTTGCTATCGCCTAGAGCCTAAAAAAGGGCAGCCCGGTGCATGTAGCTCCCGCTTGCGCAGGGTCCATGGAAGGGTCCGACCACTTTGGATCTTTTGTACGCGGCCTTTCCCTACCTGCAAGAGGCTGTTTCTAGGACTCGAACCCGTGACCATGGACAAGGCAACAGCTTTACCGCTGCGCCATGGCTGTGTTTATGTATACTCACACACGACCAAAGTTTTAAAAAGCGCTAGGTGTTAATTGTGCGTTTTGCCACCACCTTGCATTTTTCTTATCAAAGCGCACACTTAAGCATAGTTAAGCGCTAGGCGTTTTGTTATCGCCTAGAGCCTAAAAAAGGGCTGCCCGGTGCACATAGCTCCCGCTTGCGCAGGGTCCGTGGAAGAGTCCGACCACTTTGGATCTTTTGTACAGAGTCTTTCCCTACATTTCTGCAAGAGGCTGTTTTCAGGACTCGAACCCGTGACCTCATGGTCACAAG
>CBMN010034881.1:0-13795 GCA_000582825.1 Hordeum pubiflorum | reverse complement strand
TGAAGGGATTGACAACCCCTTTTTAACGTTGGGTGCAAGTGTTTGATTGTTTGTGTAGGTGTAAAGATTGGGGCCTTGCTTATACCTCTTATTGGATTGATACCTTGGTTCTCAACAACTGAGGGAAATACGTATCTACTTTGCTGCATCTCCCTTTCCTCTTCAAGGGAAAACCAACGCAACCCGACCCACTGGCTGGGAGATGACATGGTGAGTATCCCTAATCCAAGACACCGTCACATACAGCACCGCAAATTGGCACGGTGAAATTCAAACATGTTCCAAGAAAAGAGCCGAGAAGTGGCCCATGAGCTAGCTCGTTTTAGTTTTCATAATAACTTATGATGTACTTGGGACGATGAGCCCTAGTTGTTGTTGTTGTTGTTTTGACAAGGAACATCATACATTTCATTCAATTAGTGGACGCGACGTTTACGGTGACTTCGTAAATCTTAAGATGATATACCGATTCAGTCTCTCGAAAGTGCTCATAAGGGTATAGTTTGCGTGTGTGCATTCATAGAGGTTGTATGCGTGTATATATGAGCGCTTGCGTATGTATTGTGTTAAAAAAAATGTACAGGTTTTGTGTATATTAAAATTTAGACAATGAAATACACACCGGAAATCCTCTTGCGAGCGGAATGCGGAGGCGCAGCGATGCGAGAGAGAAAAACACTGCTGCTGCTGCCCAGGAAGGGGAGGAAGTTCAGGCCCACTGGGAGCATACTTGATGCGGTGCCGCGAGGCCCGACGCGACTGCGGGACGGCGACGGTCTTCCGGCGGACAGCGGTGCCGGCAAAACGGGTACAAGGCGCGGCGGGCCCGTCCTCCACTACAGCGGCGAGCGAGCCTGATACCGGAGCCGACCGACGAGAGCGGTCGCGGCGGTGCCGTCCACCGGCGGCTGCAACGGGCGACCGGTAAATCCAAATCGCGGAACCCTCGGCTTCGTTGTCCTTTTGCTTTAGCGATATAGTGAATCGTGTATGAGATTCTAGGTTTTGCGAGGTTATTCACTAACTAAATTGCCTAAATAGCACTGATCGTATGCAATACATCCATCATAGAATGCACACAAACAGATTTAACAGAGGCTCCTGCAGGCTAGTCCTAGTATGAAATAATTGTGGGATCAGTCTCCCCCAAAATATCATCCTTGGATGCTTCCCTCAAAGATAATTAACAGAAGGTATATGCTTACAAATTGCAGTGATTATGGGCCATAGAAGCAGGTCCATACAAATATACATGGGATATGTCTCTTCCAAAATATAAAGCTTAGATGCATCGAAGATAAGTTGCAGAAAATAAATGCTTACAATGATTGTGGACCATGGAAGCAAGTCCATGATCTTATTCTCGCCGAGTACCATATCTTAACATTAATCAGTACTGCTTTGCCTTCGGACCGGGATATAATACAGTTTATGGTGAGCTTCATGCAATAACTTGAAGCAGTCTTGGCATTGGGGGTACTTCAACTTTTAACAAACCCTCAAGGATTTGAACCACTTCACCCATGGTTGGTCGATTGGATTCGCCATCTTGAATACACCAGCAGGCCAGCTTGCAGACCCTCTCAGCTTCATCCAAGTTAACATCACCATGTAGCTTGTCATCCAGCAAGCTCGCAACGTCTCCCTCGAGAAGTTTCTTTGCAACTTGAACCGGGAAATATGCCGAATGATCACCGGTGTTGTTATTCTCCTTACATGTGTTGTTGCTCCGACCCGATACTATTTCAAGCAACATCATACCGTAGCTGTAGACATCCACTTTTGGTGTAATGGCCACTCCACTGATCCATTCAGGTGCAAGATAGCCTATAGTTCCTCTAAATGTAGTCAAGGCTCGGCTAAAATCCCTCCCTAGAAATTTGGCCATACCAAAGTCTGCAACTTTAGGTGTGAATGAGGCGTCAAGAAGTATGTTCTGTGGCTTGATATCACAGTGTATGATACAATCCCTGCAACTCTCATGCAAGTATGTTAATCCTCTTGCAATTCCAAGGGCTATTTGGTAACGGACACTCCAACTTAGTATCTTTGTATTGCTGCGAAAGAGATGTGCATCGAGGGAAAGATTTGGCATGTATTCATACACAAGCAGTCTCATACTGCCCTGGCAGCAAAAGCCAATTAGTTTAACCAAATTGATGTGTTGGATGATCCCAATTGAACTCACTTCGGCTCTGAATTCCTTCTCACCCTGTCGGGCACCATCAAGCCTTTTCACCGCAATAGCTGTAGAGTCAGTTAGTAACCCCTTGAATACAGATCCAAAGCTCCCTCCCCCTAGCTTCTCCGAGAAATTTTTGGTTGCATGTTGCAGATCAATGTATCTGAAAGCTACAATTCCATTGCCACCTTGTACATTATTGTACATGCCGTAGTGTGCTTCCTCTTGCTCCTCCATATCAGCAGAAACCACATGACAACTGCCAACAAAACCAAAGCAACGACGCTTGCAGCAGTAATAGCCCAAATAACCTCCTTCCCTCTCTTTGTATTTCTCCAACTTTCTGCATCCTTGGCAGAGATGCGTAAGTAGAGAACCTCGTCATCACTAGTAGTTCCAATATTACCCTGTTTGATGTTAAGCAAGTCATCATACCACAGGGAGCATCGGTTGCCGTACGAATATGCAATGCAAGAGCAATTATCTAGGCAAGCTGTGCGCAATGGTCTATGGTCCCAGCAGCTTCTATAACTATGGGCATTGCAGGCAGTGTGACTCTTGTCATGGGGTAGAACTTGTCAGTTGTTGCATTTCTGCTTTGATTCCTGGCACCGCAGTCCAGTGGCACATTTCTTATGCACCCGCCAGATCGGTCCTCTATCTCCCAATCCTTAGGTGACCTTATTGAGAAGCCCTTCAGGCAATCACACACTTGGGTTGTGTTGCTGTTGCAGATTGTGAATGATCCACATGTAGCATAGACATCACATTGATCTCTAGGCTGGGTGAAGACTGTCATCCAAGCTTGTGAACTCTCAACCCAGACAAGTTGCTTTTCCTGTCCAGAAATGTCCAAAAGGCTAACAGTTATCATGTTGTCATCTGTTAAATATTTTATGAAGTACTCCTCTTTACTGTTGTTGACAAATTCGAAGGTAAATAGATTGGCTCCATTCATTTCTGGCAGAGAGCTGAAGTAGTGACCATTCCATTCCCCACTGGACCAATATACTATAGACGAGTTGCATAGTTTGTAGAGGAATTGGCCAGGACCAGTTGTATCTAATTCCACACAATAACGACCAGGAGCTGGATTTATCAAGCTCTTCTTGGAAACAAGGCGACGGTTCAAACCGGTGACCTTATTCACTCCTTGCTTTGCACCAGGGAGCAAACCATCAGTAGGGTAATCAAAGCTCTGCCATATGACGTTGGATGAGTTAGATGCATCTCCTAAGATGAGGTTCCCATTGTCCAGGAGCACAACTGTAGTGTTCATGGCTGTGATATTAGCATGGGTCGACCAAATTATCGATTTGGTGGCTTGGTTTAAGATGACAAGGTTACCATCATCGGAGATTGTGAGCTCCGACATCCTATGATCTATGATCGGGCTGCCCCTATTTGCAACCCATACTGGGGTTAACTTGGGTATCTTACCAAACCATAGGCCTAGGTACCAGTGAACGGGAGTCTGTTGGGAGGAGTACTCACTGCCTGGTTGGAAGAAGCCGAGCACGTACTTGCCATTGCGAGAGACGAGCTTGTCATCGCCGGTGAGGCGATCACCGGCTACAATTGTGCTTCTTGCTGCAGAACATGGGGCGTGGAGGGCGGAGAGGAGAAGTACGTATAGGATGGCAACAAAAGGCATTGCGGTTGAAGGTTGGATGCTGTGCCGGGTCATGCTTTAACATCTCGAGGTGAAGAGTCTTATAATACATGCTGGTGTGATATGTTGACTGATACTACTTCTGTCATCTCAGTGCTACTTCATGGTCTTGGCCTCTTTGGGCGGTGGACTATAACTTGACTTTGTGGCGAAGTTGGGTGGCTGTGGACTAGGACTGCCGATTGATACATCCATTCTGAAATCTAGAAGAGGAGGACAACGACATCGGCGAAAAGCATCAGGCATGTCATATGAGCGGGCAGAGCATAACCACATGGGGGTTGCAGGTAGAATATTCTACAGTGCTGCTCCGTGGTCAGGTTGGGTGCCAGTCAAAGCCCCTATGACTGCTGTATACACTATAGAATGGTCTAACTGGAAACAGTATCTCGGCAGAATATAAGGGCTTTTCACATTGTCGACAGGAAGAGGTAGAAATTTTGAACTGACCACTTCCACATGAATAATTATGGTCCATCAAAGAGGCACGTCGGTCTAGTTACATATGCGTCCTACGTGGAGAATGTACACCTCAAAATCTGACAAACCATTGAAATTTTATGGAAGGAAAAGATGGTATACTATATTCATTTGCAATTAGTAGGCAAAAATACAGCCGTTTGCGTATTGTACAGAAAAGACAAGAGATGAGTGACTGGTATAACAATCATGTAATTCACACAATTGTGATTGTGGTATTGTTCACAAGTTATCATATTCCCATCAGGGAGACCAATAGCATGCTGTGAATCCTTGAATATATATTCTCTCTTTATGCGTGGAAAGGTTGTTTATTTTAGTAAGAGATCAATTGCTGATTTATCAATCATACAATGCAGTAATTCACACGGTTATTATTTTGGTATTGTTCACAAGTTATCAAATTTCCATGATCTTTTGCAGGGAGGATAATAACATGCTATAATCCTTGAATACAGTATATATTATCTCTTTATGCGAAAAAAGATTGTTTATTTTGGTATTGCTCACAAATGATCATTTTTTCCATGAACTTTTGCAGGGCAATCAATTTCTGTAGTTGTTGTTGTACCTGAACATTTCCATAGTTGGGTCAGAAGATAGTTTCCCTGGCGAAATTGCTCTGCGCACAAATTTCTATGTACGATTTTTGTCTAACCCTGTAGTCCAATGATACCCGTATGATGTAGTGAAGATCCAAGGGTGATTGAGCAAATCGGACAGACAATGAAAATTGGTCGTACGTGGAGCGCTGCTCAAGCATTGTCCTTGATCATTTTTGTTTAGTTGCTAATTGTGCAGTGCCGCACAATAGTGCTCAAGCATTGTCCTTGTTGCAACTTGCAATGTGGAAGCGTTTCTGAACATCTTACCTGCCTCTGGCCTCTATGGCTAACCCGGTATCCACGTATGTGTTTGTTGTTGTTAGTGAGAACAATGTCTGGTCATATTGTACATGCACTATGCAGATCAAATACAGAGCTCTCGTCGTGTTTATATGCGGCCGATTATTACGGTTTGTGGGTTGATCTTTAGGTAAGCGCCGGATCAATTTCTCTCGGATTACACTAGGGGCTAGTTTGATGTTGCTATCGATCAATTTCTCTCGGATTACACCAGGGGCTAGTTTGATGTTCCTATTCTATGTTGCGGAATCTGATCCGTTGTGCCAGTCTTCGTTTATCGCCGTAGCAGTGTGCATTAGAAGGCAGTCTTGGCATTTCTGACAGCCGTTCAGGCAGTCCTGGACTCCAGCCCTACCACCCCACCGGTGCTGCTCTACTCCTACCAGTTAGGATTCGAGGGGGTGTGAGAACAGGGTATCTGCTGTTCCCTAGCAAACGAATGGAATATTTTCCCAACCAAAAAATGGCACATAATCTGCACCCATCTCACAGGTAAGCCTCGGAAAATTTTCCTAAACTGCACAATTCCATCATGTAGAAGCTGTACGACCCCCCACGGCACAAACACTGATCATGAGATGCGACTCCATATGCTGTACCATTACATAGATGCAAATCCAGCTCCGACTTTACTTTATCCTTCCGCCTTACAGATTACATTTGATCATTCCATTGCACTTATTCCGATCTTACTCGTACCCATCAGAATACAAGGTGGGGGTCATACTTTGCTGTTCATCATAGCTGGAGGCAGAAGAAGAATTACAGCCGAGATTTTGTTACTGCAGCAGGTTTGAAGCTCGCGATCCCGGTGATTTCTCTTCCGGTCACAAGGGTGTTGATGTCATAGGTGCCCTCATACGAGTAAATCGGCTCCAGATCGCAGAACGCCTGCAAAGGTTGAGATAGTTATGATCAATGGTTCTTTACTAGACACCGAGAAATGGCGAAAACCAAGTGGTTTATGAAGTACTGAGCCTAATAATAGGCCATCCATCAGCCCGTGAGATAATACAACAACAACAACAACAACNACAACAACAACAACAAAGTCTTTAGTCCCAAACAAGTTGGGGTAGGCAAGAGGTGAAACCCATAAGATCTCGCGACCAACTCATGGTTCTGGCATATGGATAGCAAGCTTCCACGCAGCCCGTGAGATAATATTTAAATATATCCAATCCAATGTACCATGTTCGGAGATGATCAAATGGATATTAAAGGTTAGCACTTTTTACCTTTGCTACTAGAAAATCAGCCAAAATTCCATTGCCACCCAATAGCTCTCGACCCAGAGAAACTACCTCCCTTGACTTGCTGGACGTCCATGCCTGAATTCAAACGTTGATCAGTACACTGTACATGTCAAGACACCATATGTGATTTAAACAAAGAGACAACTGGCTAGCTACAAAGCAATTTACGGACCTTGCCCAAACTAGCATGGCCTGGTGTCATTTTGCCTGACTCATAGAGCTTGCACAAGCGCCAGCCGACAAGAAGCATGGCCTGGATGTTACCAAGCATCCGAACAAGCTTTTCTTGGTTGAGCTGAAAGGCTGCCAGGGGAGCTCCAAACTGCTTCCTTTCTTTCAAATACCTATCCAATGGCAAATGTGCAAAGTTAAATAGGTATAGACAGTACAAAGGTAATTGTATACTGAAGGATAGGTGAGGTTCGGACCGATGGCACATGTCGTAGACGCCCATTGATATGCCAATTGGCTGCCATGCCACCATAACACGTGACATTGCGAGGACCTATTTCAGCAGTCCAAGAGTAAATAAGAACTAGGATTATATGACCAAGCAGCACATTCCAATTGGCTAACAAAGAGCAGGGAAATTGGGGGTGGCAGGTACCTTGCTTATATCCTGAAATGAATTGATGCCTGTTAATCTGTCTTCTTCTGGGACAAATACTTTATTCAGAAGAATATCGCCATTCTGAACCATTCTAAGTCCAATTTTGTTTTGAATTTTTGTGGCTCTCAAACCAGGCGCTCCCTTCTTCACAATAAATCTGGAGAAGATGTATCAGACTCATCAACCACAAGCAGAGTAGTTTTGCATTGATCAGCAGAAAAATAACTTCATACGGACATGCACATGATATCAAAACTAATGCTCAGTCCAAAACCAGATGATTACCCATTTAGTTGCTTTGTGTTTGCATTCCTAGCTAAAATAACAAGCACATCTGCGAATGTGCTGTTACCTATCCAGCGCTTTTGGCCATCTAACTGCCAACCGCCAGGTACCTTAAAAAACATAACATGATAAGGTAGTGAAGGAAAAACTTAATTTTTATCAGATACGGTGATAAATATTAAACCTTGGTTGCTGAAGTTTTCAAGGAGCTTGCATCACTTCCGTAATCTGGCTCTGTTAAAGCCTACAGAAAGCGGATACACTCTTAGGAAGAGGAGGTAATAATAATAGAACATTGAATATGGTATATATAAGCTACTGGATAACGTGACTCACCCAGCAAGCAACAGTTTTTAACTGAGCTAATGATGGTAAGTACTTCTGCTTTTGAGCCTCTGATCCACAAAGAGCTGTTTTTCACACAAAATTCAGAATTAAAACACGAACTCAAGTAAGTTGTTGTTGGTCAAAATTTAACAGAATATTAAACATAATATTTTGATTTAAAAAAGCCCTTATAACTTACCAATTGTGGACATTGCCAAAGAGGAGTGCACTAGAATAAATGTGGAGCAGCTTGCATCAACCCGTGCAACTTCTGCTATAGAAACAGCACTGGCTGTAAGCGAGAGTCCTGGGCACCCATATCCCTGTAACATCACAAAATTTTGTAAAACATAAACAAATTCTAACATTGTACTCCCTCCGTCCCATAATANNAGAGCGTTTTTGACACTATACTAGTATAAAAAACGCTCTTATATTATGGAACGGAGGGTGTACATAACAAATCCAACATTACAAAGTACAGCATGAATACAAGATTGGGTAGTTTGTACCTTCGTTGTACTTCCAGCTAAGCCAAGAGTTGCAAGTTTTGGAATGGCATGAAATGGGAATTCTGCCTTCTCCCAGTACTGCAAAAGCAAAATGGCAAAGTATATGACACATCAGGCATTAATTTGTCACAACAGCTAGTACAAAGAAGAGCAGGCATCGAAAATATGACAAGACAAAACTAGCAGCAGTATGCACTACAGGTTTCAGTATGAAGACATGTTGCACCATAACATTAGTCCAGATTTTATGTTTATTTCTCTGAGAACATGAAACAAATTGGGAAATGCCTGTAGCAAGAACATACTTCGGTCATAATGGGTGCGATTTCTTTCTCTGAAATAGCACGGACTTTCTTCCTAAGTGCCTTCTCTTCATCGGTCAGCAGATCATCAAGCTGGTAGTAGTCCGACACTGCAAACAACAATTAATGAACTTACAAACAGGTAACGTGTAGCACAGTGCATAATTCATATACTGTAGATTACTAAAGTCTGCAAGAAACTCTGTACAATGTTGACTAATATAACTGACACAGAAATTAATTAATTTAGTACGCTGTAAGCAGGTGAAAGATTGTGAAACAAGAGGACCGGGTGCCTTCCTTTTCTCTTTAATTTTTATGAGTGGATACAACTACTTTCTGAGAAAATAAACATGTCCATTTCTGCTTGGCCGTGCAAGGAAAAGTTGCTAATTAATTGTATACATTGTGAAAGCGACCAACCCAGTGATCAATAAGTCCAAGACAAGCATACTTAAAGGCACAAGCAAAAAATATAGTTACTTTTACTTTACTGAAAATCTAGATCATTCTCGTAAATTTGTTCTTTATTAGTCTGTTGCAGCGTGCAAATGGAAAACTACCCCATATTTTAAACTAAAAATTGACATTATGGAACTCCTACTATTACTGTGGACATGTGCAAAAGCAACCAAGTTTCAATAATGTTAATTATATGAGCATAACAAAATCACAAACACAGTTCCACCAATATGAACTCAAAATTCAAAACACATTTCCAGATTTTGAGTATCCAATAATGCGCTCAAAACCCTCGTTTCCTCAAGAGCACGCTGGATTCCTTCCAGTGAGATGATATTAACATCAAAATGATGAACAGAACGGTGCACCCTCCTCCCCAAAAGAGACAAATAAGACAGTTCACCTAACAATTGCTCTACTTGACCCCAAAAATATAACCATCTTACCACTACGTACAACCAAAACCTGCAATTAAACCCGACAAAATGGTCAACGAACAAAGTCAATGAAACGGGACGGGGGATCTCACCGGCGGGCGGGAACAGGGACGCCGGCGTGGCCTGCGGGAACGCGAGCGCCACCTCCAACGCCGGTAGACCGACTTTCCCTCCATCTCCGCCGCTTCCGCCTGCACGATACCAGAGCACGAAATCAAAACCCGCCGGAAAGCAGAAGCCGCTCGATCCCCCCGCCGAACCCGCCAGTCCCGGAGCTCAGTCCGCCGCTCACCTCGCAAGCTCCCCATCTCCGCGGCGCAACCGACAGCTCGTGGGCTCCTCTCCTCTCCTCTCCTCCGGGGATCCGAGCTTCTCTCGATCGAGGTGGAGGAGTAGTTGGGAACGGGACGGAGACGAAAAAGCTTTGCAGGAGAGGAGCTATCCGGCCATTTCGAGAGTTAATAGACGGTACGCTAACTGAGCTTGCCGGGCCCACAAGTCACTGACGCAACTTATTTATTGCCTGATCGGCATGACGTGGCAGGCGGCCGGCAGCTGCGAGAGATTTGCGTGTACGCGACGATGTGTCTACCGGTCTTCCCATGGATAAGGCTGGTTGTCATCTAAGTATCATACTCAGCGACGAAGCCAGATATTAAGATTTGTCGGAGCTACGGATTACGATGAAACTTCATTATACTGCGTTGATGATCGTTAGGCACGGGAGATACATGCCCCGTATTTGGAGAGCTGGGGCGGCCGCCCGAGCTCGCCCCAATGGTGGATCCGTCGTTGACTACGTCTCTTGCATAAATTGCAAGCCATTGGACGAACGATTGCAGAAAACTGACGGTGTCGAAGGAGCTTCGGAAGAACGACGACGCCATCCCGTGCAAGCCCTTACAGCCTTGAGATACCTTCACACAGGAAAAATGCAGGTGTTATGGCCAGAGTGGATAAAACAACGTGGATGCCCGCCCAAGGTCCTTTACGAACAAGGGGCTCATATGATGCCCACGGTCGATGACGGCGTCACCAACTTATGGGTCGTCGTCCTCTTCGTTGGCTTCGACTTCAACAAGCTCCGCTTCCTGCTTGACCCACCTCAATCCACGATGACAAGCCTTACAGTATCACCGGAGGGTTGAGAAATTGGAATTGCTGCTTCATTAAGATATGAAGCATTGTCCACCCCCGACGCAAAGTCGGGCCTCTTCCATGGCTGCACTGGTTGCTCGAAGGACCAAACACCATTCGAGGATTCGCCTTGCCATACCATCTTGAAGTCGACCAGGTCGCAACCTCACGTGCCTCTCTGGTGGAAGCCTTGAAGGAAGGAGTTTCCTTTGAAGCGTGAATCTCGTAGGAAGCACATGAGATACCGACATGGAGCACGCCTCCAGGAAGCATGCCTCTCCATGCATCAAGGAAGGTCATCCGCCCCTAAAGGTGGAAAGAAGCCGACACCACGACCCTCGCGGCTTAAAGAAGTCGCATTGCATGCCCGGGCACCACACGGAGGTGCCAAGGTCGCCTCACAAGCCGCTGAGATGAAGAAGGAAGCGAGCCCCATGCTCCTGCTATTGTTTTTACAGGCTACCTCTGCCACCAGCAGAAGCTTGAGCCAACCAAGCAAGCCCCGCGCGGCGGAGGTCGAGGAAATACCCTTCCTGGGCAAGCTCAAGAAACCAACTACCGATAAGGTCGCGGAAGATTCAACCTCACCTCATCTCATTCAGGCGCGCTTCGTCACCGCTTGGGCCAACGAAAGCAGCCCTATGAAAGTACATGAACCACCTCCTCGAATTCATGACCCATGCGACAAAATGCGTCCACAGAGGTTCTACCGAAAGAAGTGACCCCTGAAGCCCGCGTGAGGAGCTCGCGGGTTGCAACAAGATTTTGGGCACTCTACCGTACATGCATTTGATGTGGTGGGACAAGATGACACTCATCTTCATGATGAGTGGATTTTATGCATACTTTTTAGAGTATATTCCAGTGCCAAAATCCCTCATATCATACCCATCTAGCACTTATTCATGTCTCCAGTGCATAGTTTTTGGTATTTACTTGTTTTACCAAGTTTGTTGCACATTTTTTGTTTTTATTTAGTTTCTATTACTTTTCTTTGTTTTCTGTGTTTACAGGTGTTTTTAAGCAACCTAGGACCAAGCACGATGAAAGAACCAAGGATGGGTTTTGATACGGAGTCACCGAGGGACCAGACTTAGCCATTCCAGAGGTCGTAAAAAGTGATTTTTCCGAAGTGCTCGAAATCAAGATCCAAGACCAGGAATAGATCGGCACCGTTCATACGAATACAACGAGCCCAAGAACATCGAATTCTGAGTTCGTATGAAGATTTGACGGCCATTTTACCGGAGGAGGACACATTCAAAGGCGGTGTTCCGAACGACCGCGCGCGATCGTTTGGGCGTTCGTTTGACATGCAAACAACTCTGAAAGTTGCCCTTCCAGACGGGAGTATTCACCGACTTCGTCCCCGTTTGATCCCACGAGATCTTTGGCTCGTAAAGAAGAGATTGAGAGTGGATTTGGCTCATCTTGAGCCCTTGGATGAAGCCCATCAATAGAGGAGGCTAGGGAGGCTCCTTGTATAAGTCTCCCTCAACCCTAGCCATCACAACACATCCCATATCCATCCTCCACAAGCTCCATTGTAGCACCTCCATCATAGAGAGAAGGGCCAAGCCAAGGAAGAAGGAAGGGAGGAGGCGCCTCCACGCTGGCGCTGGCCGGAGGGCCGGTGCCCTCTTCATCACCGACGCCATGCCTCTCCCCATCTTCACCTCCATCCTCGTGTTGGCTTGTAACTCATCCCTAATCTCTATGTACTTCATCACCATGTTTGAGTAATTTATTAGTTCTTGGGGGAATAAGATGAACTCTAGTATGTGCTAGTACCGATTGTCTGCGTGATATGAAATAACCTTTTCATGTATTGTTAATGTTTTAGGTGATGTTGGGTGAAGTGCACCATCCAACATTTGCCAATTTTGGACACAAGGATATTATTGTTGGATGAAGTAGAGAGAGGAGAAAAGGTGACAGTAGTTCCCATCTCTACCAATTCAATAGGGGAATAACGGAGACCGCCCTCTGGCCACGTCCACGGGGTAAACCCTTAATTGTCATGAGTTGTAACCCTCTGGAGGAGACTGTGATGGTGGCGTGCATGGCACGAAGTCTTCCATGAGTAGTACGTGTTCTGTAACAGGCTCCACCCAAAAATAACTACATGAAAAGTGGCTTAAGTATCCGTACAACGAACGTGTAGTGATGATTTCGAATACCTCAAGAACGCCCTTATTACTCAACCGCAGACCCTTTATTTTATTCGTTGTTTTATTTATGTTTCTACCTTTGCTTAGTTGTTTAGACAAAACCACCTTTATTATCATTCCATTAGCAACCGACGAATAGACTATTTTCAGTTAATGCGCTAGGTGTGAACGTAGCCGCGTGAGTGACGACGTAGCTGCGGGGTTGGTAGTTACCAGTGCAACACCGATCCCCGTGGGATCGAAATACTCTACTTACCGTGAATTGCAATAGCCATGTGGCCTTGCAGGTCATCACTTCATCGCCAAGAACAATCGTGGATGTCCACTCCGGTATGACAACGCCTTCCTCATCGACGCCATCATCATTGGCCACACCGTGCTCGAAGAGCATGCTCAAGGGAGGCGACGGGCACCATGCCCCCACAAATACCTCATAGAGTTCTATGGAGACACAAGGAGAATGTCGAGGAGGCACCCCGAAAGCCTTCACCCGGTTGATTTGTTGACTTCGTGCTAGGAAGACCGTTCTCCGCCACCCATGGTAAAGCTTGCATCATCGCACAAAAGTTGCCACAAGAGTCATCCTTTTCGGATCCTCATGTTGTGAGCGCCAAGGTCGCCAATAAAAGCTACCTTTCTATTGTTTTGCGGGAAGAAGTCTGGTGAAAGGCTATCGTCATAAACCCACCCACTCGAGGAGAGAGCTGACCACCTCGTATGGTCGTAAGGCGACACGGGAGGTGTCCCCCAATGTGTATTGAAACGCAACTCGATACCTTTGGAGTCACACTTCACATCCTCGGTGGAGTCTCCATCAACCTATCAGGAGTGGCCACATGAAGCATGCACGCTGTCTCAATGGGCTAGCATCTCATGGTGGCCAAGCCCAAAGAAGACTTCTACCTCCATCACAGAGGGCCTTCCAGAGGCAATGAGGGCATGTGCCTTGAAGCCTCCATTGCTTTGGGGAAAGGGGACTTCATGTAGCAGCGCAGGTTCGCCTCCCTAAAGAAGCGGGTGCTCCCCGAACGACGTCCGGGTCCCCATTTATAAGGGG
>CBMN010034880.1:0-10647 GCA_000582825.1 Hordeum pubiflorum | reverse complement strand
GGGCCTTTAGTCCCCACCAGTTAGTGCCGGTTGGATAACCGGCACTAAAGGCCCTTACCAACCGGCACTATATGTCATTTTTCTACTAGTGGGAGGAGGGATCCAGGATAAGACCGTCATAGGTGACCATTCAACGATGAATGCTAGAAGAATATTTTAAGGGGCCCTGAGTTTTAGTTTTGCCCCCGGCCCCCAAAAACTCAGGACCGGCCCTAGATACCCCTTAATTAGTGATTCGTTTAAAGTGTAGCGCATGTGAAGTATCCTAACAACCTCTATATGGTAGGCAAGTCGATTGAGAGAACGAGCTCAAAGGGAGCCCGTCAGTTTTTTCAAAATATTAAATTGTATACCTTTAAATTCAGAAAATCTTTTTGTGAGTGTATATACAGATGTGTAGTGTATGAGTACGAATTTTCATCAATAAACGTATTCTTATGTGATGTATGCAAAAACACAAAAACATCAACCGAGATATGCTTATATTTTTTTTTTTCTGCCTGGATTTTTTTGTGTGCAGCATATAATATGTTGTATAATATTCAACGAAATGTCACATCTACATAGAGAGAATTTATATGTAATCGTAAAAGAATATCAT
This sequence comes from Hordeum pubiflorum, assembly GCA_000582825.1. Lineage (NCBI taxonomy): Eukaryota > Viridiplantae > Streptophyta > Magnoliopsida > Poales > Poaceae > Hordeum > Hordeum pubiflorum. The sequence goes on along the minus strand of CBMN010034880.1, from coordinate 10,046 downwards.
TTTTCTGTAAAACTTTTAAATAACACTTTCTATTTTGAAAAAAAAAATCTGGGTGACAAAACGCTGCGCTCATCTTAAATTGCAGGTTGTAATTTTATTTTCTACGGAAACTGCATTATATAGAATAATCATTAAAAGAAGAGAGGTTTTCTTTACGGTCCGGCCCATTTGGCCCGTCTCGCGCTCCGGATGAGCTTTGCTTTTCTGTGGGAGGGAGGGAGGCAACCACCAGCACCAGGAAAAAAGGAGCGGACGCCGGAGAAGGGAAGGGTCGAAGGGAGAGGAGGATGGCAGCGGCGGCGGCGGAGGGGGCGGCGGCGCCGGTGGCGGCGGCGATGCGGGCGGTGCTGGCGCGTGCGGGGCGCGCGGCGGAGCGGTCCGGGCGGGCGGCGGAGGCGGTGCGGGTGGTGGCGATTGGGAAGACCAAGCCGGTGTCGCTGCTGCGGCAGCTCTACGATGCCGGCCACCGCTGCTTCGGCGAGAACTACGTCCAGGAGTTCGTCACCAAGGCGCCGCAGGTGAGGCCACCTCCTCCGGATTGGATTGGATTGGATTGGGTGGCTGGATCCCCATTTATTGGCTGGCTGATTGAGATTCTGTGCTGCCGTCCTCTGCAGCTTCCGGGAGACATCCGGTGGCATTTCGTCGGGCACCTGCAGAGCAACAAGGTGAAATCGCTAGTAGGTACGGTTAAGCTTTACCTTCTCCCGGCAACCAGCTTGCCGCGTCAGTTTTCATGGAAGATTTGAGTTTGACAAATGGTTGTGGAAGGATTGTTGTTCTTTGCCATAACACCACATCTCACATAGATTATTCTTCTTATGACATCAAAAAGTAGGGGAACAGCAAAGTTAGATAATTATTAGTTAGTGATACCAGTAGGTTAGTGATACAGACCTTGTACTACTCAATGACATAAGAAGCTGATTCATGAACATCTAATCATTTCAACTTTGCCTCTCGTAATAATGTTTTATCAGACTGTTTATTCCTTCGTCCGTGCATCTTTTATTTCCCAAATGCTACATAGGAGAGTTATAAGTTGAAAGCTCGTACTTGGCAGTGGTGTAGCCAAATTGAATGATTCCATTCAAATCATATACTGCCTCTAGTCAGTCAGATAATAGTCCAGTCTCCGGCCAATTGAATTGTGGACTCTTCAGTCTTCACCATTGGGGCTTCAAGTACATAGATTGTCATACTTAATAGGCTACAACAAAACTATAAATAACTTATATTTTGAAACTCGACCCCCATACACCACTGTAAGTGCACACGTCTCCTTAGGTTTTATGCTTCTGATTTTCTAAACAGCTAACCGTCGCAGCCGCTATACTGCTGGGACTTAATTACCTATTTCTGCCGTTTTGCAGCTGCCGTTCCAAATCTTGACATGGTTGAGGGTGTAGGTAATGAGAAGGTAAGCAAACAGCAACAAACACACGTTATGTTTAACAGTGCATCTGAACCGTATAGAGCTAGTATGAATTTATATGTGACATGTCTGCACATAAGGAGGGGAATACTGATTACGGCATATTTGTTCATCCTTATCTGCTCCCCTTGATTATATTACATAATGTCGTCATGCTTTCAGATTGCCAATCATCTCGATCGTGCTGTCGTTAGCTTGGGGAGGGAGCCTTTAAAAGTTATGGTGCAAGTAAATACTAGTGGAGAAGAATGTGAGTACAGATATCTTAAACTTCCCCGCAAAAGAAAAAAAAGAGAGATCTTAAACTGATCTAGTAAATTAATATTAGTTTTAGGATGTATCTTCCCATGTGCTTCAGGTAGTCAGTTGTTAACTGCATTTACACTACAATCTTTAAATAAAATGCCGTAATATAGCTATAGATTTGTTCCATTATTTCAGAAGCCATGCCATAAGATATATTCAAACTTTTCTCCTGATTCAAGTCGCTGCCATGCTGTTATAGATTGCTTTCCTTTCACTATGATTATGTTATGATGAATTCACTGATGTAACACTTCGGTTTTGATTCAGCAAAATCTGGTATTGATCCTTCTAAATGCGTGGAGCTTGCTAAGCATGTGAAACTAGCTTGCCCAAACTTAATACTGTCAGGACTCATGACAATAGGAATGAAAGATTACTCCTCAACGCCAGAAAATTTTAAGGTGGCTTTCTATTATGACCACGTCATGAATAATCTTTCTGTGTTGACACTTTCACAAGCTGTTGTTTTGTTTAATCTGAATATACAGGCACTGGTAAACTGTAAGCTTGAGGTTTGCAAGGCCCTCGGGATACCGACAGAACAGTTTGAACTATCCATGGGAATGTCCGGTGACTTTGAGCAAGCGGTAAGAAAACATTAATCTTTCATGTTTATCTGGGGTTTTGGCCTGTGGGAACATGCAATCAAAACCAGAGTTTTGGTGCAAAAGTGGTACGATTCTTGGACCTCCATTAATCCTCGGATCGAATTTGACGTTTCCTGTTTTGCTTTCTCTGTTCAGATAGAGCTGGGCAGCACAAATGTGAGGGTTGGGTCAACAATATTCGGGCCAAGGGAGTATCCAAACCAAAAGCAGAATTAAAGAACTTCTGTTTCATGTCTTCCTCGATACAGTTCTTATCACCCATGTACAATGTATGTATGACGCATGTAAATGTACATGTAAATATCTGATGTTTAGAAACGTATAGTTCCATAAAGGAGAGTGGAAGAAAAAAAATTGAGATATAGCTCCATTACTAAGGGCATCCTTTTCCCTGAATGAACCTATTTGGGATGCACCCTGGTATTGCATTGCTAAGAGTGAAGGCTATGCAAGCCAATTTTCTTCCAAGATTTTTTGCACTGCTAATGGAATTTTACCTTCTACTCCCTTTGGTCCAGTTTTCGTGCAAGTCAAACGATTGTATGTTTGACCAAGATTATAGAATAAAATATCAACATCTCCAATACCTAATAGATAAAAATATGAAAATACTTTTCATGATGGATCAAGTGATATTAATTTGGGATTGTAGATATTGATATTTTTTACTAGAAACTTGGTCAAAAATGCACATGTGTGACTTTAAAAAACTAATGCTCCCTCCGTAAAGAATATATAAGAGCGTTTATATTTCTTTCTAAAGGCAGTACACCTTATACTTATATTTTGTTTTTTCGAAACGGAGGCAAAAGCTGTACCGGCCCTCCACAAAAATATTTTGTTCCCCTATGCGGAGGGCGCGAAGAAGGCGGCGGTGGGGATCAAGGACTCGCGCCCGCTGTACCGGCGGCTGTCGGCGCTGGGGAACGCCGGGGAGGGGAGCGTGTCGACGGTGCTGAACAAGTGGCTGCGGGAGGGGCGGGAGACTCGCTCCGTGGATCTCGAGCGGTACGTCAAGGAGCTCCGCAGGTACAAGCGCCATTCGCAAGCCCTCGAGGTATGAATGATTCGCCTCCCTCATCCTTGACGTCCCAACACGCTCCGTGGCGTTCTCTGCTTGTTGGTTAATGGTGCTCTGCTTAGGACTGGATTTGGTACCAGAAAGATGGTTTTTTACAGCATTATTTTTGCAATGTGCTCAATTAATTTGGAACGGAGTGCGTAGATGAATAGAATGCAATAGAAGTAATCTTTGTGAAATCTTAGCTTCGCCCAGTTCGTTTGGCGCCCTTGGATGCAAGGATTTTCCGGATTCATGATGGAACTATACTTATATTTTGGAACAGGGGAGGCGAAAGCGGAGGATGCGGCGGAGGGGAACGTGAAAGAGGGCCGCCGAGGCAGAGGCCAAGCGGGGAAAGAGGAGGAGCGGAACCTGCGAGGCGAGGTTGCCCGGCGACGGCGGGAGGAGATCCCGGTAGGTGCGGCAGGCGGCGCGGAGGGCGAAGAAGTCCTCGAGGGTCGTCAGGCGGCTCGCGACCAGTGGGATCAGCTCCGGCAGGAAGTACGGCGAGGAGGAGGTGGCCGACGGCGGGGTGCTTGCCCGGCGCTTCTTTGAGGAAGCCATTTCTCGCCGCCGCTTCTGCACCGGAGAGGGACGGTGAAAGCTTAGGGTTAGAGGCTTAGGAGGCCCGTTCACGGTCCAGGCCGGGCTGGGCCTATCATGTATTGGGCTTGGGTCGTCTACTTTTGAAAGTTGACGAGGTGATATCTCAAAAAAAAAATTGCCAACAAAAATAAATGACACCCCTAAAAAAGGCATCTTAAAAAAAACTACCCTGTTGGTAGTACATGTTATGAAGGTAAAAAAAAGTACATGGCATGAGTATAGTCTATAGTGCATTGTTTTTCTTTGGCGAAACAATCATCTATTAAACTTGAGTTAATTCAATTTTTTACCCCTAAAATTGGTTGTAGTGACAGAAATCACGCTAAAAGCGAGAAACAGGCACATTTTTACCCTTAATTTAAACATTTATTTCACATTTTGCCCCCTCGACACAAATTACCCCCAATTTTACTGTTTGTCCCAATTTGATACTGATTTGGCATTGCCACCGTACGCATTTTTTCCCGCTGGTTTTGTTTCGGATTTATTTCTATCTTGAATCAGCTTAACTTAAGTGCAGCGAATCGGACCCGATGACCGCGCCCACTAGGTCTGGCCGCACCAGGTCGTCGTCGCACCCACCTTGTCGTTGCGCCCGCCTGCTCGTGTGGTGGAGATAGCGGCACACCTCTGTCTTTCCTTCTTTGGGTCTATTTATACCCCCCCCCCTTCTCTGTCCTCCCATTCCCCCACTTCTTTCCTTTCTCGTCGATGGTGGAGTTCAGGTGATTATAGCGACGTAGCGCTATATGGAGCACACAACGTCGTCTTTCAGCGGTAAGCTCTCCTCCTTCATGTCCATGTCCTCCATCTCCTCCGTGTCCATGTCCATGTCCACCATCTCCTCCATGTCCATGGACACCTATAACTGGTAAGACATGCCATGGTTTTGTTTCTTCTCCTCCATGTCCATGTCCTCTATCTCCTCCATATCCATGGACACCTATAACTGGTAAGCCATGCCATGGTTTTGTTTTTTCCACTCCATGTCCATGCCCTGGTGTTGGATCTGCTTCGTCTCCATGTGTTGGATCTGCTCCATGTCCATGTCATGTCTCCTCTTTCTCCTCAATCTCCTACATGTCTGTAGACAGGGTTTAAGAAGATAAAGCCATGGCTTTGAAGGGTTATTCATGTGTTTTATTGGTGGATTTGACGTGTGTATAAGGAATCTTGATGGAAACAAAACGATTTGTAAGATATGCGAGTTAGGGTTTAGGATTGAAGCAGTAAAACTTGTGATCACTGTCAAAGTTTATTTAAGGCGTAAAAAAGTTTAGTTATTTCTGTCAAAGCTCAGTTATATGTATAAAAAAAACAATTATAGGTGTCAAAGTTCAATTATACTTGTTCAAAAAATTCAGTTATAGGTGTTAAAGTTTAGTTGTAAGTGTTCAACAAATTTAGTTATAGGTGTGAAAGTTCAGCAAAAAATCGGTTATTTATGTCAATGATCAGAGGGAATTTTGTCTTTTGCAGATGGATCAATGGTGGTTGCTTAGATTCTTTGTGCATATACAATGTGTTGTTGAACCTCGTCCTATGTCTTGGCATCCAGACACAATTACTTTTGATAAGTTGAAGCATGAGTTGGTGCAACTAAGGTTAAGAAAAAATGGTTTTATTTACTATAGAAGAAGGTTGAACAAGTTGGATCAAATTGACATGGGAATGAAAGTGATTGAAGAAACATATCAAACTACAGTTGTTAAGATGGTTGGAGGATACAATTCATGGCAGACTGTTGAATCACATTGTTACAGGAGACCTGTTTGTTTATAGAACAAGTTCCATTTATCGCTGATCATGGAGCAATTGTTGGTGAGCATGGAGCGACTGTTGCTGACAATGTAGCATTTGATGTTGTTCAATCTTCAATTGTTATTGCTCCTACTCCGATTATTATTGCCTCTACTACAATTTGTTGTTGCTCATGCTCTAGTTGTTGTTGCCTTTGCTCCAATTGTTGTTGATCCTGCTATAATTTTTGTTGGTCCTTCTCCGGTAGTTGTTGGTTCTGCTCATAAGCATGATGTTGTCGGTCCTAGTAATGTGCATGCCCAGCCTGTGGCTAGTCAGGATTACCAGTCAGGGTTTGTTGATAATCCAGTTGGAGAGGAAGAAATTCAGTTAAGTCAACTAATGCTCAAGATGGTTGCCATTTGTTGTCAAATGAAGAGTGCAATGATGCTGACTCTAGTGATGATGATGAGGACTTTGATATTTTTGCTGAGAAAAATAGATGAGAAAAGAATATGAAGAAAAGAGGCAGAAAGAGATGGCAGAAAAGGGTGTTCAGTTAGAGGATGAGTATGAGGATTTGTTTGTTGGTTAGGATGTTGACACATTTAAGAAGTCTCACTCACAAATGTTAAAGCAGATTTCTTTTGCAAAGGCAGAGGAGGCAAGACAAAAAATAAAGATTGCACATAGGAAGATGACTCTGCAAAAAAGAAAGGCATAGAAGGAAAAGCTAGTTGATGAAAAAAAAACAAGGAAGGAGGACCATGGTGTATGTGATGAGGGCAAAGAATAAAAAAAGAAATCAACCCTAGAATGCAATTTGATGATTCAGTTATGAAAGATGCAGACAATTTTCGTGTTGTGATTTATCTGAAAACTTTGTTGAACTACATATGGGTGTATGCATCTGCCCAGTTTGCGTCTTTGAATTTGAATCATCAAATTGCATTATAGATTTGCTAAACTACCGAATTGATGTGTGTGTTCATCTACCCAGATTGCTAATCTGAATTTGAATCATCAAATTGCACTCTACTTTTGTTGAACTATTCATAACAAACTGGTACATTGCATTTGTTGAACTTGGTTGTCATGATTAGGGAAACAAAATATGCTTATAGCATAGATATAAACTATTCATTGTTCAAACATACATATTATAGGAGATTTAACAAAAAGTCTATAAATATTCCAATTGTTCAAACTTAACAACTAACTCTTGAACTTACTAAATGTTGACCATGCACTAAAAACCAAACTAAACCTGGACTTTAGCTTAACCTGAACCCTTACCATACCGAACTTTAGAGTTGCAGAGGTGGTGCAGGGACCAGGTGCGTTGAGCGGCGGACGACAATGGCCACCTTCTCCTGCATCTCTTCGTCATAGTGGACGACAATGGGATTGTTGTGCTGCCATGCATGTGCTGAAGCCTGAAGGTAAGAAGCATGCCGTTTTGACCCTGATGGGGACGATGTATGAAGGTTCTGCATGTTTTGACCCTGATGGGGTTTGTTTCATACTGAAAGTTGATGTTTTAGGTAGGAATCACTGAGATACTGAAGAAACATATGTTAAGAGGTGGACTTGGGACGTGCTCCTGACATCCTGAAAGTGCACCAGAGAGATAATAAACTGCCCTAGAATCGGTTGAAGACTTGGAGACGACAATTCTAAGGCTCACAAGATCATGAGCATACTCAAAAATGTGTTAGTGGTTATGGCGCCTTTTGACGAGGCTAGGGATGGTCTAGGATCTTTGTTAGACCGCGTACTGTGTAGATGTATCACTGCGAGTGTAATTCATCAGTTGTAATTGATATACAAACAGGGTACAGATACTGGGATCATTTGGACCTAGGAGCCATATCGAATTCCCGACAAAAAACATCTCTTTTTCTCAAAGCCAAGACACAGATTTGCCCGTGGATACCTAGACCCACCCTCAACTCCTCTCTCACCTTCACTTTGCATCGCATTACTGGAAAGCCTGGTTTGAAGTGCTTGCTCGGTCACTATACTCCAGACATCGAAGCTATCGGTCATGTCTCGAATATCCCCTTCACGTATATCATCCCCTTCTCGCTCATCTTGAGCTCCCTCCTCATCTGCTCGACCTGCAAATCGTCGCCCCGCACCAGAATCTCGGATACGCTGTTCCCGTCATCGGACAGGACCATCTTCACCTTGATCTCCTCTTTCCTCGACGCTTTTGTCCAGTAGTACACTCCGCTGGAAACATCCATCAAAAACAGACAGACGGTTACTACACCTGTATCATAAGTTTCATTCAGAATAGTACAGACAGCTCACAGAGACTTACGCCAAGGGGCTTAAGGTCATAAGCCAGAACCAGTTGTTGCCACCTTCTGGGACCGCGATTGACAGAACAAGCCCGACGCTCCCCAGGCTGATGACGGTGCAGAAGGTGAGCAGTGCTGCCTGAGAGCTGCTTGGTGTCATTGTGCCCTCAAAGCTGTTTGGTAACAAATAATGCCGCAGTTTACGATGCAGTCAAACTTAAAAAATTTATCCATAAGCTTGTGCCAGATAACATGAACAACATATACAGCTGGCATAATAACTACTCTTACTGAACAACAGCTGACCAGTAAGGATCAGATATTAGATGACATCTTCTTGTAAGTGAGCTGATCGACAGTACCATACTTAACTAATTACTAGCCCTATCGAATGTAAATCTGACGCAAAGCATTCCAAGTGACAACCATTATCAGGATGGTTACGCGGCCAATTTGAGTGTTTTAACTCTGAAATACCAAAATACATGATCATTGTCCAAGACTAAAGTGGAATTCAGTTTACCGTAAGACTGTGATGCTTTCAGAACCACAACGATGCAGGTAAAGCAACTGCCAAACAATGCTGAGGTATATATAGTTCGATGGTTCCCATTTTGGACACTTGCAGAGCAATGTAAAACACTAATGTCGAAAGCCAGCGTGTGCTACTTACGTGATGACCTCGCCACGGTCAGAGACGGCAAAACTGTTGCGCGTGAAGAAGGACAGGATCTCCCCGGCCACCAGGCTCGGCGCCGTCGGCTGTCCTTCCTCCCTGATGAACGTCTTCTGCACAATCTGGGTTGGGCAATTCGGAGCAGATGACAACAAGTATTACTATCATTGGCCAAGAACCAAGGAATACATACATCCAAGAAAAACACATGAGCCTGATTGATAATAGCATATATTTCTTTCCAACTAAGGACCGGTTTCGTTTCATCATGAAACTGATAAAACAAGTCCAGCCTCCCCGCCAGTGATGCATAAATGAGCCAGCGCGGCAGCGCCCTCCAGCACCTAACTGAAGTATTACAGCCAGAACAAGAAAAACTGAGGAACCACCAACGCACATACATCACATCACATACTGGTTTTAACCTTACGAACAACAAACAGGAATAAACGCTGCTGCCCAGCAAGCAAACTTGGAACCGACAATAATAAGTACTACCTCCGTCGGGGTTTATTGGGCCCCTTTGTATTTTGTGCCAGACTTTGACCATCGATAAGCTACTAAAATACAAAGTATATGCTATGAAACATTATATTGTTTGATTTGTATTTGAAAGAGCTTTCCAACAATATAATTTTTATGACTTGCAGCTTATATTTTGTTAGTTAAATTTATAGGTCAAACTTTAGCCCAAAATAAGAGGGGGCCTAATAAACCCGGACGGAGGGAGTAGCATTAATTAGCAGCACACTTGACCTTACATAATCGGCAGGTTATTCAAAAACAGAGGCCAGGGAAGGAAGCAAGTTTGCAGGAGACCTTGGATTTGAAATCCTACAACGTATGATTTCAAGATTTATGCAAACCTAGCTCCTTACTACATGTGTCATCTTATTTCGATCGATCCTTCCAAACGATGAAAGCTACAGATTGTAGAGGCATCAGTTATACCTTAAACACGAACGCCAACTAATTTGATTGATTGAGTGTTTCATACTTGCTTATCTGCCGACCGATTGCAGGGAACTTAATTATACCTAATTCGGTTCGACTGAATGAGAGCTAACTAAACGATGGAGAGAATCGCAGTCTGGGAATAAGCTAGAATTAATCAGCAACAGAGGGCAAGCAAGGAAGCAGGTATGGATAAAGGGGGGAGGAGGGGCCGGAGAGAGACCTTGGACTTGACGGAGCGCTTGATGAGCGACCAGAGCCCCGGCACGGAGAGCACGAAGAGCCCGAGCGAGGTGTAGTAGCTGGCCTGCGAGTACCCCGTCCCCGCCCCCGCCCCCTACACCGCCCCGAC
>CBMN010034869.1:0-10729 GCA_000582825.1 Hordeum pubiflorum | reverse complement strand
CTCAAGATTCGGACCTTTGGACACTTGTACTCACGTAGTGGTTCTCTCGACGGCAACCCCTTCCGGGATTGAGCGTTGCGTGTTCNTCGTGTTCCTTCGATCAATCCACCTAAAGCAGGAGTAGGGTTTTACGATTCACAGCGACCCGAACCTAGGTAAAAATGCCAGCGTTCCGATTGTCGCGCTGCCTCATGATCTTCGCTCTTTGTGCAACGTGACCCCCCCCCTTGCCGAACCACAAAGGGGCCTCTGGTCCCGTAGGTGATCGTGTGCATCCGTGCCTCGACAGTTAATTACGGGATTTTTTGCATTAATCACGTCTAGTTAGATTCCTACCTACTAGTGATTTGCTTCCAAGAAATAAATATATTTTTATTTTTGCAGATGCATTTTTGTGAAAGGAAGCATCTTTTTTTGGATTGCGAAACAAAAAATAATAATTTCCATGGATGCATTTTTTCATGGGAAGTTTGCATAGAAGCATTACTTTTTGCACTGTTCAAGAATCCATCGGATTAATCAGTTAACGGGCCAGTTAATCGCTACTCGTAGGGTGGCCGACTCGAATAACACCTATTCGTTGCGTTAACTTTCCAGACCGATTAAATGGCATGTCAAACTGATTAATGTGTTGTCATGCCGATTAATAGTTGTTGGCCCGTTAACTAGTGGGCAAAAAAAGGTGAATAATTTGGCTCGTAACCGTTCCCAACCGCCTCCCGCTCCTAAATAGCTAGAGTTTAGCCCTCCTCCCTCACCCTCCCGCTCCTCTCATTCCCACCCGACCTATATGGTGGTTGGCCAGGTTCTTGTTAGTACGCCACTGTTCCCTCGTCCCCGGTGTGTCTCCGCTTCCTCTCCTCCCTATGTATGTCCTACTTCCCCTCCTCGTTTGCGACATCCCACCTCCCACAATCGATGCCTTCCATAGGCCCCACATGGCTATCATCACCTTCCTTCGCGTGTCACCGTCGTGCGACTGCCATTTCTCGGAGTTGCGGCCTAGGTGGAAATCGGCAAAAAATGGTGTATACATTTTTGTTGATGATTTTCAACTCCCACATGGATGTTTGTTGATGATTTTTTATGTATACATGTGCGTGATCTATTGAGAAAAATAAAACAATGAAATTTGCTTCACATTTGCAATGTAGATTTTTAGCATTCAAGTTCTATTGAACAAGTTTAGAATTCCACTGATTAATCCAGTTAATAGGCAGATTCACCGATTAATCGCTACCCCCAATTCGAGCGAGCAGCTACCAGTTAACGATTTCCTCAACAATGACTTTTTGTCAATGGAAGCACACTTTAACGTTGCAAACATATTATTCAATCATGAAGCATTACTTTTATCGATGGAAGCACCCTTTCATGCGATGCAAACATATTATTCAATCATGTGATAGAAATCTTTTTATTTTGTATCCGTGGAAGCATTATTTCTATGATACATAAGCACTTTTAGTTGCTTTCGAAAAATTATTTGGTGTACGAAAAATAATATACACATTTGACAGAAAAGTTTGTCTCGCCAAAGGAATCGTCTATATAACACAAAACAAGAATAGACAACACCTTAAATTCATTTGATACAAACAATATACAATTCTTTCTACAACAACAACAACAACACTAATTTCATTTATGCATAGTCAGCTTCGATGTACATTTTCAGTTAACTGATCTTAGGAGAGCCCCTCACACGTCGCGAGTTCTTCAATAAGGTAGCCTCCAATAAGAAGTGATGCATGGTCCAGCACACTTAACACTAGTAACATTCTGTTGGAAATAAAGATGTGCTTGAATCATGTGGGAAAAAAATATTTGTATAAGAAAAACATGAGAAAGAAACAATAAGCTAACATCAGTAGTGGTCGGAAACAAAAAGATTGCTGCAAGAAGCAAAATGCATGTACAATAATACCACTGAAAGAAACCTCACCGGTATTGGTTCAAGCACTCACTTGATCGAACCAATATGTCTAGACAAGAACAGAAGCACACATTGGCAATGCTTGAAGCCGGGATTCACTACCATGGAAATATTTATAAGTAAATTTTATAAGCATCTTGTGCGTTTTTCATGGAAACATAAATAAGATTCAATGAAGCATACATTGGTAGTGGTTCAAACAAAAGAGTTGTTGCCAGAAGAAAAATGTATGAACAATAATTTTACTAGAAGAAGCAATGTTGCCACGGCTGTAGCACAAACTAATATTGGTTGAAGCAGTTGAGGTGTGATTCGGATGCACAATTTCTAGGAACCATGAAAATATGTTGTATACATATGATTCATCTGTAATGGCATAGAGCATTGAAAATGGGAACATATTTTCTAGCCCAAAGAAACATAGCTCAATGACAAAGAAGAATGAAAGGATAGTTCAAGCAATAGAATAAGTGTTATCTCGAAGCATGGAATTTTGTAATTACAACAAATCAATATGAAGCATGAAAAGAGTGCTCCGGATGGGGAATTATTGGGTAGGATGCATGTGCTATGTCAACAATAGCCAATTGAACTAGAAGATAAAATTGAAATGGAAATTAAACAAGGTAGACACCAAAACATGCTGATGCATCTTTATGCCAACTATACTGGAAATTCAACAATAAATGTTGAAGCATTTGGATAAAAATATATATACATTTGTAGTATACTTTGGAAGCTCCATATATAGGAAGCATGTAACGGTTAATATCTCAACAATTCTCAACTTCATTGGAAGCATTGAACTTCGACACTAGAAAATAAAAATGATTGTCGTCAACATAGCTATGGAAGTTTGGGTGAGATGAAAACCAAAAATAACTAAATTGCATGATGATTTAATGACATAATACATGGATCTAACAATTTGACACCAACAATAGTCAATATTTGGCGCATATTGAACATGTGTGACTATTAATATTCGACAGCCAACACTAGATATGTATTACAATGTTGAAATTAAAGATCATCACACGAAGAACAATAGGAACCAAAGAAAAACAATGATTGAACGGGGGGGGGAGATTGATGCACTGCCGATACCTTCTATTTCTGAGAGGGAGGGCTTAAAGAGGGGGAAAGGACCGGATGCATCTGCTTGTTCTCCAACAGACGCACCAAACACATAGGAGATGTCAGGACTGTTCTGGATGGCTCACCGGCAAGGTCTCCCTAGGGGCCAATCATGTGGGAGATGGAGCGGAGAGGAGGTCTCGCCGCCGATCCAGGAATCCCAGTTGAGATGGGGGGCTAGACCCCCTAATCCTAGGATGTCGCACCACCGATCTCACCGGGGCACGCATCGGTGGGTAGAGGATGGGGTTGCTGGGCTGCTCGATGACGAGGAGAAAAAGAGGAGCCGGGGGGCGCAGCTGTCTGAAGAGCTAGCTCTGCTGCTGGACGATGAGGGGAGAAGGAGGAACAGGGGCGGTGCCATAGTGAAAAGGGATCTGGCAAGGCGAGGGAGTTGTGTTGCGTTTGGGGTGGAGGATGAGCTCCAAACAATGCGTCCCAGAAAGGAAACTTGGGGTTAGGGGAGAAGATCTCACGCAGATGTTGCGGAGTGATTTTTTTAATTTCGTTAATTACAAAAGCAGGACTACTTTTGAGCGTAGGATTTGGAGTAGATCGACAACGTTTAAGTGGTCTGATGCTTGAGTCATGCCAGACTATGGATACAAAGCGTTTCCTACACAAGATTATGACATGAATGATCATAGTTATGAATGCTACTTTTATTTTAATTGCCCAACAATAATTTGTTTACCATGCCATTACTACTTTCAAGAGAGTTGCCAGTAGTGAACCTATGCCCCCCGGGCCCATTCTCTATCAATACTTGTTGTTCAAATTGTTCTTTTATTAACCCTTACTATTTTTCCATTTTGTCATATCACTCTCTATTACTATTTTCTTTTAACCTTGCAATTAGTAAGACGAGGGGATTGAAAATCCCCTTGCCAAGTTGGGTGCAAGCATTTAATTTGTTTGTGTGTATGTGTTGCTCATGTTGTTAGCTTGTAGACTCCTACTGGTTCGATTAAACCTCGGTTCTTAACTGAGGGAAATACTTTTTGCTATTGTGGCTCATCACCCTTACTCTTTGGGGAAATCCAACAACTCCTACGGGAGTAGCACAAAACACTTATGAAGCTCACCGATAGTTGTCTCCACATACTTTGTTGACGACTCCTGACTCATTGCAAAGTTGGATCTCTTGTTGCCTTGAGGACATGGGATTGTCTTCACAAATGTGTCCCATGGAGGATAGATTCCATCTACAAGGTAGTAGCACATCTTGTATTGATGACCATTGACAACAAAGTTGCAAGGAAGAGGATCTACGACAACAATTAATCTGAACAATGGTGGTGTCGACAACACATTCATATCATCATGAGAGCCATGAAATCCAAAGTTTGAATGCCAAATCCATAGATCATCGGATGCAACTTCCTCACAAATGATTGTTGGATCTTTGGAGTGACCTTTCTACCAAAATTTGCATCATGCGGGACAATTCTTCCATGTACAGTGCAAACAATCAATTGATACAAGCATCGTAGGCCATCCTCGTTCTTCATTCAAACCCAAGAGTCTCTCGGTGACTTCATCATTGTGTGCCCTCAAGTACTCCGACACATAGATCTCAATGGCAACTTTTGTCTATCTTCAAACAACCTCGAAGATTGAATCTTCCCCGGTGCGGAAACAATCATGAATGGCATCGACCGAACAACAATAAGCAATCACTCAAATAGCCACGACACACTTCATCAATGGGTTTGCACTTATCTCTCTTGATGTCGCCTCCTCAGTTTCAACCATGGATCACGCTTCTCCACAACTTTTGCAACGGTGAGGAAGAGACTTCGGTGCGTCCGAAATCACCAACGAAAATAATTCTCCAGATTGGGTTGAATTAGGGCTGAATTAATCCTTTATAGGGCATGGCCCTCTTTATCTCGATTGATGTACAAATGGTCAAACTGTGATCCTAGTCTCGGTCGCCAAAATTCCTCATTAACGATCACGACGATGGCCATTTCAAAATCATCACCGTCTTCTTCCCCCTCGACCGACGAAGAGTCATCCAACAACATCTTCCTCAACCTCTTCATCGACACTATGCAACATTCTAGGTTGAATTTGATTGCAAAGAACATCAGAAAATAATGGGAAAAAAAGCCACAAAAGGCACCTAATCAATACGTCAAATACTTTGTGGGTGGAGGAGGTGAGAGCCTCGGACGGCGGTGCTGAGGCGATGGCGAGTCTAGGGGTGGACGACGGGACTCCAAGGAGGAAGATTCCCCTCCAACTGTGCTCGCCGGTCGCTGACCAAGCTCAGCACAGCCGAACTACCATGTTAAGAATTTCACCAGCCTTGCCGTGATTCCGGCGCCGCCTACCTCCTCGGCGGGTGCTCTACGCCATCTCCGTCGTCTGCCGTCTCCGTGTTGGAACAAAACAAGCTCACCGGTTGATTTTGGAGTTGTTAAAGGGATAAGAGTTCGGTTAGGTCTGATTTAACTCCTCAAAATTACAAAGTGTTAAAGCATTTTGAGGGATTTACTAGAGATGCTCTAAAGGTTACCAAACAGACGGCCAAACTGTCAATCCAAAATGTGTTCAGAACCTTTATTGAACACGCTGACTCTTTGCTTGCATATACTAGAAGATAATTTAGTTTGCGGCTAAAAGGATATTTCAGTGTGTATTTCATCGGTGAGTACATAGGTCGTCTTCAAGCCTGGATGCATGCATGGTATACGTAAGTAAGTACCATTCGTCATTCTTTTCTTCGATGGCTGCTGTGGTGGTGCCGAAGGCAGGTGACGGGCGTTGGTGTTAAACTCAGAGATGTTCTTCTATCTTTTCAGTTTTGTCATGTCGGTCTTTATGTGACTTGCACTTTTATCTTGATGATATGAATGAGATACATATTACCAAGCAAAAAAAAAAGTACCATACTAGCTAATGTTGGTACAGATGGAGAATCCCGGGAAAAGGCAGGGATTGGAGTCTTGTACCTGAAGACTGCCCCAAGAAAGCGACCAACCCTAATTATTGCACAGGGAATTCGATGCACCATGCAAATACTCTCACACACACCTTTCTCCTCTCTCTCTCTCTCTACCCCTGGTAGTATCACACAAGCTGTGTGTATGGAGATAGAGAGATCTAGACAGAGAAAGAGAGAGAGAAGAGGGAATCTTCTTAGCTTCCTGCCCACTTCCTCAAAAAGCTAGGAGTAGTAGCAGCAGGGGAGATTCTCACTCACACCCCCGGCCAGCCGGCCCCTCTTTCTCTCTCTAAAGCTCACTCCATGTCTCCTCCCTTTGTGTCCTTCTTTGTGTGTGCTGTATGTTGATACCCTTCAAAGCCTAAGATATTCCTTGCTTCAGCCATGCTAATATATTCCCTTGTGAATGCAAAGTGCACCGCCAGTACCACTACGTGGTAGTACTTGAGGCATATACACACATGTGTTCTCGCACACACAAACTGCTAATTAAGCATCGGCCCGTGAAGAAGATCGATGAAGAAGAGGAGCTTGTGTGTGAAGGGATGCGCCACCCTTTTCAAAGCAAAGAGAGAAGAATCTTTGCATATCTTTGAGGGCTTGAAGTTGTGTGTGGAGTATATGCTTTAGTACGTACCCCTTTTACCATTTCCTCTCCGTTGATTAATCATGCAGGAATCATTCACCGGAACCCCAGAAAACAAAAGTTGCCACTGTGTGTGCGAGCATCTGTGCGTGATATGTTTTCTTTAGATGTTATCGATTAGGTGTATGATGAATTTGCTTGCCTCCTTTTCGTTTTTGTTAGTGCAAGAGGATGGTGTGATTCCCATCCCGGCTAGCTAGGTATATCTGGTGATTATCCCTTCGTGTGCGTGTCTGAAACCATTCAATATTGTTAATGGTAAAGGTAAAAATATTCTTCAAGACACCTTGCTGGTTCCTTCTTAGACTTGCAAGGTTCTCTTTGGACTACTTTGGGGAGCTCACCTTTAATTTCTTTTGAATCAGGAGCACCCAGTTGCTAGGCTAACATCCTGTGGGTGATGGATGGGTTGATTCCTTACCGTAAAAACGATTGTAAAGTTTAACCCACCACAAAAATGAGGCATCCATGTGAAAAAGATTGACCAAGGAAAATACATCCATGTGGCGCTGGATGAGTGGCCAGACTTTCAGCATGACAAGACATAGCCAGCAAACCAAAGGTTTCCAGATTTCCATGCATGCATGATGTCCACATATATTTGATGTATATACTGCTTTCAAGGGCGTACTTATATGCATATAGTACCATATAACTAGCTAGTTTCATTATTTGATCTTTTTATTAAAAATTTACTCAGTGTACATGCAGTGCAGTGACCAGAAACCACATGACCCCATCTGTGTCTGTGTGGTCGCCTTGCTACGGCTATATCCTACTGCACCACCTTCTAGTACATGAAACCTCCTGCATGCATGCATGCAGAGGATTTGCTTTTGCACCCTTTGATCTTTGCAAGAAGTTACCTTGCCCTTGGCTTTATCCCTCTAGTCTAGCCTGCAGGTCTGCTGGTCTACAGTGTCTAGATCAAAGTATCAAACACACACATACATACAGGGAGAGAACTTTTCCTTTTCACTCCCTCTAAATCCGACTTTATTCTCTCTTCCCTCCCAGAAATCACCCTTAAAAACAAGCCGATTCCACCCTCCGATCCCCCATCCACACACACACACCCACACACCTGATATCCAAGTAATATACTGGAGCTTCCCTAGCACCTCGCTATAGCTAGCTGCACCACTTCACACACACATGGATTCCTCCCCGTCTGACCTAACCCTAGACTACACGCCCAACGGCAACGGCACGGCGGCTGTCGGCGGCGGCTACCCGAAGCAGGCGCCGCCGGTCGCGGACCACCACCATCATCTTACGCCGGAGCAGGCGACGACGCAGAAGCTGCAGGAGTTCCTGGCCCGCCTCGACGACGAGCGGCTCAAGATCGACGCCTTCAAGCGCGAGCTCCCGCTCTGCATGCAGCTCCTCAACCAAGGTAATCAACGTGCCGAACTGCCGATGCATGCGTGCTTACGTGGAAGGCGATGGAGCTCTGCCTGACTGAATAATGTATGTGTGGGTGCAGCTATGGAGGCGTACAGGCAGCAGCTGGAGGCGTGCCAGATGGGGAGCCATGGCGGCGCGGCGGCGAGGGCGCCGCTTGTGCTCGAGGAGTTCATACCGCTGAAGAACATCGGGATCGACGCGGCGGAGAAGGCGGCCGGGAACGCGCCGTCGGAGAAGGCGAGCTGGATGGTGTCGGCGCAGCTGTGGAACGGGCCGACTGCGGGGGACGCAGCGGCCAAGGGCCCGCAGACTCCCAAGGAGCGCTCGGAGCACCCGCTGGACACGAGCCCCATGCTCGGCGCGCTGGACGGCGGCGGCGGCAACGGCGTCGGCGCTTTCCTCCCGTTCACCAAGGAGAAGGCCTGTATGGCGGAGAGCGCGGCGCTGCCGGAGCTCGGGCTCGCGCCCGCGGAGAAGGACCGGGAGGCTGACAGAAAGCCGTACCACGACGACGGCGGCAGCAACGGCACTGTAGTCTCGCGGAGAGACGTCAGTGCACCACCGGCGTCGACGGCGCCGGAAGGGCAGTCGGGCCCGCCCGCTCCGCAGACGAACCGGAAGGCTCGGCGGTGCTGGTCGCCGGAGCTGCACCGCCGCTTCGTCAATGCCCTCCAAATCCTGGGCGGCGCTCAAGGTATACACACACAAACGTCCACATGTAATGATCATAATTACTATTTGGAGATGCATCAAATTAACTGGCTGGATCATAATTACATGTGTACTAAAGACAGATTCTAAATCTCCTTCTTTTGTTTGCAAATTAATTAAAGTGGCGACCCCGAAGCAGATCCGCGAGCTGATGAAGGTGGATGGATTGACCAATGATGAGGTGAAAAGCCATCTCCAGGTAATTATAATCTCATCATCAGTCAGCCTCTCCTGCATTCTTCTTTCATCGTACGTCACAGCAATTGTGTGCATGCAGGTGCTTTAATTATGAGTAGGATGATTAATCGATTACTATACGAACACATGAGAGACATAGACGTGTTTAACTAATTTTGCTTTGTTTGTGTTGCGTGCAGAAGTACAGGTTACACACGAGACGGCCGATGCCGGCGCCGTCGGCGCCGCCGGCGGGGGCGCCGCAGCTGGTGGTTCTCGGGGGCATATGGATGCCGCCGGACTACGCGGCGCAGGGGGCGGGACCGGGCGCCATCTACGGGGCGCACCCGGCGACGCAAGCGCACTACACGGCGGCTGTGTCGGCGCAGGAGTACTACCAGTCCGCGGCCGTGGCCGCGCACCACGGCCACCACATGCAGCACCACCCAGCGGCCTCCATGGTGCACCACCGCGCGGTGGCACCTCCGCCTCCGCAACCGCAGACCGCCTACAAGGTGCACCCGGTGTCGGCAGCAGGGTCGCAGGCGTCGTCGGAGGGCCGGCGTAGCAGCGGCGGCGGCAGGGAGAGGTCGGAGAGCATCGAGGAGGAGGGCGAGGAGAGGGACGACGAGGACGAGGAGGAGGTGGACGGCATGGCGGCGAACGGCGACGCCGAGCAGATCAACTACTGATTAATTAACGGATCAATTGAGTAGCGCGCACCAATTAGTTAGCCCCTAATGATCGTACGTACTAGCTTAATTACGAAGTTGGTATAACGAGATTGTTTTATGTCCGGAAAGTGATTTTTTGGCGCGGAGAACGGAAGCCGGTCTCTGGGCTTGAGTGGAGCAGCGGGAGCCTGAGATTGTCTCATTCGTGATGTGATCGACATACGGATGGATTTGTGAGGACTTTTCTTTCCTTCTTTTCTCTTCGCCTTCCTTTTGGGCTTTGTTTTTGTGCTAGCAAATAATTTGGTAAATATTTCATGATGGGAATATATGACTAGCTTTGTTAACTTGGTTGGTGGAAAAGACAATTATTTGGGAGATGTGTGTGCTTTAGGGCTGGTAGTGTGTTTGCTCCTTGGTTTACAGTGTGAATTGTCAGTAAGCAATAACGGAAGACTATTTCTGTAGTGAATAAATGATTCCAGAATTTCTCTGATTTCTATCAATAACCAGTCTAAGTATTTTTTACCTCTCGGGTGGATGTTCTCCTGATATTCAAAGCGAATTCCTTTTACTTTTAAAAGTTATTTTTTTTAGTCTTTTTGCACCAAAGTTTAAAGGTAATTTCGCAAAACAAAACAAAGTTTAAAGGTAGATGGTATAGCACTATAGCTTGTTGCATACTCAACCAATTTCAAATCATTTTGCAATTGGAAAGTACATTTCGCTTGTTTGATGGACCCAGATGTCAATATCCAAATAATACATGAGAGAAGTGTCTGAAGTTTTTATGCCATGGCCAAAATATATTTCAAACATTTTTCAAATTTCTAGTTAGTTACTAGAGTAATAACTAGGTTTTTTTTCTCTCTCTGCCAAACAACTTAACTTTTGTGATATATGATTTTTTTTAAAGGGGGCATCTTGCCTACCATAAGGAAAATGTACTCTTACACAAACCCAAACTCACACTACGCTCTACTTCTCCGGTTAAACAAGAAGGACCCACTTATTCCACTCGGAGAGACCGAACCAGGCAACAAAAAAAAAGAAAAACTGAAGGAAGTTCTCTTTCCATTCCAACTAAA
>CBMN010034857.1:71-12833 GCA_000582825.1 Hordeum pubiflorum | reverse complement strand
AAAATAACACAACATGTCATGAGCTGCTCCAAAGTTTCTGAGGAGAGTTGTGGAGCACGCGCGGCGGTGGAGCTGCGAGACGGACGGCGCGGAGGAGGAAAAAGAAAGGAAAGAGCAAATGGATTTGGCAGTTCTGGGGGTGGATTTGATGCAATTTGCGATAGGGTCGGGCTGTCGGGTATGAGGTGGCGGGCGTGCCCGGACGCCCCCATATCCATCCTATATTTGGGCTGGATATAAGGTGTGTCGGTCAGCCCGGACAGAGTAATCCTACTTTTCGAAAAGAAAATACTATGATATCATATTTGGCACGGGTACCTAATATTTTTTCCAGCCAGAAAAAACAGTTACTGTGCCACTTTATCGGCAAGTATAAAGTTTACATACCCGCCAAAAAAAAAAAAGAATAAAGTTTACATGCTGCCGTCTTACCTGCCATGCTTCGCGTATGTACACATACGTGTCTCTCTAAGTGGTTTTGGTTAGCTTGGGCTAGAAACAAAACCCGAATCACATCACATAGTGCTGAGCGTGACAGCGTCGACACAAGCTTCTGTCCTCGGATGCCTCGCAAGTTGTACGTTTCATGAAGCCCTCCGCACGTTGGCCTCCACGTCCGCGTACTCACTGCCTCGCTCCACGTAGAGGATATTCATTTCACGGCCGGGAGCCGCCCGCGACGTGGGCACCGCCGCGGCCACCGCGCGCAGCTCGTCACGGGTTGGCTTGGGTGGAGCACGGCCTATAAATTGTGTCCACTCTCTCAGAACAATACATCAGCAAACACTCAACGATACAACAACAAGCAGCACTGTACTAGCAATCATCTTTGCCTGTTGTACTCATCTGTAGCTTCCTTCTGTCGTTTCGTGCACCTTCCGTCCGCAGCTGATTAATGGCGACCATGATGGCCATGAGCTCCTTCGCCGGTGCGGCCATCGTGCCGCGCAGCTCGGCCGGCAGCTTGAGAGCCCGTTCTCTGCCAGCGCTGGGCCGACGCGCCCTCGTCGTCAGGGCACAGACCGACGGCCCGAGTGCACCACCGCCAAACAAACCCAAGGCGAGCACCTTGATCTGGGACGCACTGGCGTTCGCCGGCCCCGCGCCTGAGCGCATCAATGGGCGGCTGGCCATGGTGGGTTTTGTGACGGCGCTTGCGGTGGAGGCAGGGCGCGGCGACGGGCTCCTCTCCCAGCTCGGCAGCGGCACCGGGCAGGCGTGGTTCGCCTACTCCGTGGCGGTGCTGTCCGTAGCTTCGCTGGTGCCGCTGCTCCAGGGCGAAAGCGCCGAGGGCAGAGCCGGCGCCATCATGAACGCAAACGCGGAGCTTTGGAATGGCCGCTTCGCCATGCTCGGCCTCGTCGCGCTCGCCGCCACCGAGATCATCACCGGCTCGCCTTTCATCAACGTGTAAAACTAGTTTTCTTGTCGACCAGATAACACAACCTGTACTTAGCTAGTAGGACATGTAAATGATGAGAACTGATCATCATTGTATTCTTTGTAGTAATAGTAATAATTAAAGACAGTTCATAAAAATGGTGATTGTACAAGACATTGGTGGAAAAGTTTGTTGTATCAGCTAGCAGGGACTCAGTGTGTGTATATGCGGTGCATAGCCAGGATTTAGATTAAGGCTAGTTTGGTTGTGGTAGACTTGATCCATACGAAAACTATACAAGACATAGTTAGATCAAATCCTACACTAACCGAACCAGAATATACAACAGCTCCTAACAGACTATACACGCACGGAATACATAAAGGTATCTCAAAAATCCCCTCTCGATCACAACTTACCTAAGTTGAGATTGTGCCGAAAAACTTCTTGTTGCTTGACAGTCAAGGGCTTTGTAAGCCCATCTGCAACTTGATCTCCTTGGGTACAGAATGAATGTTGAGTAACTTGTTTTCTGCTCTTTCTCTGACAAAATGACAGTCTAGTTCAATAGGCTTGGTTCTAGCATGAAACATAGGATTTGCTGACAGATAATTGGTACCAAAATTATCACACCATAAGATTGCTGCTTGTGGATGACAAACTCCAAGCTCTTGTAACAATGATTGAACCCAAATTACTTTTGTTGTTTTTTTCGGGTAATGGAGTGTAACAATGCTCCAAAATTTTACTTTTTGTTGTTGCATTTGCAAGAGACTTATATTTTGCTTCTGTGTTGAATCTTGATATTATACGTTGTATTCTTCCACTTTATGATACAAGATCATTTTTGGAGCATCGTTTTTTTTTTACACAACTTCCACGAATGTCATTCCATAATAAAATTTTGCAAACACTCAAAACATTTGTCAATGTTTGCCAAAAAAAACAGAATTTTTTGAATTTGTTCATTTTTTGTATTTTACTGGTCACGCGAGCTCATTTGAGCTCGAGCTAAGAAACATTGCGTCCATCCCAATCTGTCCTACATAAAAAAAAGAATTGTAAGGTATGTCTTCCACTTCCTCCTTCATTCAACTTGAAGTAAATTCCTCCCTCCCCCTCTCTGCCTTGATTCTTTTTCTCCCACCTCTGGTTTTTTCCATTGGTTCTCGTTGAAAACCGCCTTGAATGTCTTGGCCTTTTTTGGACTTGTCAAACTATTTTTTGTAAGCCAATAAGTTCTTACCAACTAAATGCTTACCAGATAAAATCTTAAAATTTATTTAGGTACATAAATCACGGAAAGGATTTAGTAAACATTTATTTACATAATCACATTAATATGGACATGTAAATCACAGTTAATGTGCTAGAATATTTATACCATGTTGCAAAGCATGGGCAATTATCAACTCATTTCTGGACGGAGGAAGTAGTTCACAAATGAAAAAACTAAACCCTCCACCAAGAGAAGGTTTGGTAAAGACCCAAGAGTTCCCTTTTTATAAGGAGCAATAATTCACTTCCTTGTTGTTATAGACAAGGGTCCGGTTATCTATATGCAGGGGGAAAACCATCTGACCTCAGCACTCCTTGGCTCCTTTCCTCTTGGATCTGCAAGAGGAAATAAAGTCACAGTGGTGACATCAGGCCCTAAGACTTCCTCTCCCAAGTTGGACATGTGCATTTTGCTGAGAAGTGAACCAACTAAACTAAATACCAGTTGAGGTAAAGAATATCACACTGAGCCAATCGTCATAACTTCAAAGACCATTTCAAAGTCTGTCAACCATCACACGTAAACCATTTCACTAATACATCCAGGTCAACCATCACAAGAGTCAATAGAAAAGGCGTGCGGTGGAAGCCTCTGACCTGCTTTGAGGAAACAACATTGTCAACAGGATTGTTCCATCATTAAATAGGAGGCGAGTGAATTTCAACTTAAGTTGCATTTTTTTTAAGAGATCAACTACCATTAGGTAGTGTACTCAACTACTGAGACATATGGTGAGTGCCTCCTCAAATGTCTTGATAACTAAGTGCAAGGAGAGTCCGCAAACCTCACGGCTCAGCAGATGGAGCTCGCATGTAGAGTCATCCTGCTCCTCTTGCTGCCAATCAACCTTGCTGTCGCCCAAAACACATCTAGAGAAGAAGCACAGGAACTCCATGTCGGGGTTATCCTTGACTTGGGGTCCATTGTTGGCAAAATGGCACGGACCAGCGTTTCACTGGCTATGGAGGACTTCTATGCTGTTCATCGGAACTATAGCACCAAGCTGGTCCTCCACATCAGGGATTCCATGAGTGATGATGTCCAATCTGCATCTCAAGGTACATGTTCTCGATTGTTAGCCATAGGCCACTGCATCAGCTCATTCTGTTATGCTGCTGAGAAACACAATAGAAAAAAGAAAGGTCAACAAAACCATAGAAATCAAGAAACTATAAATATTCCTATTCCGGTCTCTAGTCATTTCACTACTTGTGGGGAGAAGCAAGCAAACATGACCCACTTAATGACAACTGAATCATACCAACAAGTACAGTTAGGAAGCAACTGAGCCTCACATAACATTACTATTAAGAGCAATTGGATTTCCACATTGCATCAAACTATTCCAGAGATAACGTCCAAGAATCATTGCATTCTATTCACCAGGGGTGTTGCATCGGGACTGCAGCTGCCAGTTTTGTTGCTGTGTTAATGAGCACACCGTTGCATGTTCCAGCTTTCAGATGCAAGGGGTGAGACCTAGCTTAATTCCTGCAGGTTAACAAAAACAGGGGATGATGAATCAAATACAATGAAAACATACAACATACTGTTGGATGAGATTCGTGAGATGTAGACTTGAAGAAATATGATAATGAAGCTGATATAGTAACAGTAATATCTACCAAGGAAAAAAAAGAGCCAGTAATACAAATGCAGAAACTACGAAAACTATGAATACCGCAAACCACATAAACAGATATATCAGCTATCCTAATGTATGGACAAAAGAACTATATGTCTCCTTGTCACTTGCGCTACTATTCTGAAATATAAAGCAGCATCTGTTTCATACCAAGAAGTAATATTTCACAACCATCAAGAGGAAGCAATACAAATATAATATGAGATAAATAATCGTAAACTTGAAATCAGGCAACTATTTTTGTAGGTAATCACCTATTTCGCTCCTCTAGATACTGTTCATATATGTAAGTGGCAACATTTCTGGAAAAATACAGCTCTGGCAGTTGGATTATCCACAATTATTTGGGATTTATGCATATTATGAATTTCATTTAATGTACGATGTTCAACTAAAGTTTGTCTCGATGTTCAATTATACAGCTATTGACCTGCTAGAGGATTACAATGTAGAAGTCATCATTGGTCCTCAGAAATCTTCGCAGGCTATATTTATCTCAAAACTTGGAAATAAAAGTCATGTCCCAGTCATATCCTTCACGGCAACAAGCCCATCTCTATCATCTAAAACTCTTCCATATTTTGTGCGAGCAACAATAAATGACTCGGCACAGGTAAATTGCATTGCCTCCATAGTTAAAACCCATGGGTGGAGAGAGGTGGTGCCTATCTATGAAGACACTGACTATGGTAGAGGTATCATACCATACCTTGTTGATGTGCTACAAGAAGCTGATGCCCGTGTTCCCTACCAAAGTGTGATCCCTTTGTCAGCAACTAGTGAACAAATTACTCTAGAACTCTATAAGCTGATGACAATGCAAACGACAGTCTTTGTTGTACACATGTCATTTACCTTGGCCTCCCTCTTCTTCATAAAGGCACGAGAAGTAGGGATGATGAACAAAGGATATGCATGGATCATGACAGATGGAGTAACCAATCTAATAGATTCACTGAATCCTTCTGTCCTAGAATCGTTGAATGGTGCCTTAGGTGTTGAGTTTTATGTTCCCAAAACCAAGGAACTTGATGACTTCGCCATGAGATGGAATATGAGGTTCCAGATTGACAACCCAACCGATCCACCATTGAAATTAAACATCTTTGGACTATGGGGCTATGATACAATATGGGCAGTAGCACATGCCGCAGAAAAGGTAGGACGTGCAAATGCCACATTTCAGAAACCTGGTGCCACAAGAAATTCAATAAGTTTGGAAACCTTGGAAACATCTAGTAATGGTCCAAAACTGTTGCAAGCAATCATGCAGAATAAATTTAGAGGCCTCAGTGGCACTATTGACCTTTCAAATAGGCAGCTGCAAATTTCAACATTTCGGATAATAAATGTAGTAGGGAAAGGATGGAGAGATATTGGATTCTGGACTGCACAAAATGAACTCTCGCAGCAATTAAATAAAACCAGAGGGGCAACAACACATCTAAATCCAGTTATCTGGCCAGGAGAGTCCATAGAAATACCCCGAGGTTTTGAGATTCCTGTAAGCGGGAAGAAACTTCAAGTTGGTGTGTGCACAAGTGGATATCCGGAATTTGTGAAGGTTGAAAAGGATCATATCACAGGTGCAACTAAAGCGATCGGTTTTTCAGTGGATGTATTTGAAGAGGCAGTTAAGAGACTTCCTTATGCAGTCCCTTATGAATATGTACTATTTAGTACCAAGGATGACGGAAGTACCGAAGATTACAATGATTTTGTCTACCAAGTTTATCTTAAGGTATGAAAGATTTCAAGTACTACATATTCCCTACTTGATTTTCTTTAGTTGGTAAACAGTTGAGGCTTTGAAGCATGAAACCATACTTGCACACATTCATCTTGAGGTACGAAAGATTTCAAGTCATCAAACTGAACTTGTACACATGCCATTTAAAATTAGAAGCATTATACTCAATATTTAAACTGGATGACGATGGATGTTGTAGATAACCATAAATGTATTCACGCAGTACAGTAAACCCATCGTTATCATCCTTCTTCACTACTTTTGAGGACGCTGTTCATTTCCAAAAAAAGAAAAGGAGGATGCTGTTCATATATGCTAGTCTCGTCATCTATTTATAGTAGTTCTCATTAGCAACCAACCTAAGCATGCCAATGATTTTGTAGTATGCAGAACCAGTTATGGACTTATGGTAATTAACTTTGGATACCAAGGGAAACCCCTATTGGATGACAGAAGATAGTAGAGACAATACAAGAACATAGAGCAAGTGCAACTATATACTGAGTGCCAACCTTATTTAGTTTTCCATATTCCAAAAGTCATTTTTTAACCAAGCACATTTCAATTATTTTCTATCTGCTCAGCTAACGATTTTTTTTCTATCTTCACAGAAATATGACATAGTAATTGGAGACATAACAATTAGGTATAACAGAACATTCTATGCTGACTTCACTCTGCCATACACAGAATCAGGAATAGCAATGGTTGTTCCAGTCAGGGATAGCATAAACAAGAATACATGGATTTTCTTGAAGCCGCTAGAACCTGGAATGTGGTTTGGAAGCATTGTATTCTTCATCTACACTGGTGTGGTCGTATTAATATTGGAGTTTCTAGGCAATAACGAGAATGTCCGTGGACCAATTCCAAGACAGTTGGGGATTATGATATTTTTCTCCATATTTGAAGAGAGTTGAGTATACTAACCACGATACATCCATTTCCCATGTTGGTGCATAAAATAGAGCATTTAGTATCAAGCTGAGAGGTCTGAGTGGGAAGACAATTATAGAAGCCGCATGCAACTAACAGTCTAAGATAGCTCCACAATTAACAAATGGAGAATGCATATGAAATTTCTCAAAACACATTTGGGTAACTTTGCATTTCTAAAAATGTGGTAGCTCATTACAACACTGTAGTAGATATAATAGTAGATATTATTTTCATATACACTAAATACAGAAGAACAAAGTAATTATCATACACTATACCATGAAACACAATCATGTTCTACTTTTGACAATTATGATATCGATGTTGTAGTTTTCAACTTCAAATTCAAGATAGCAAAAGTATAACTAAAATTTATTTTCTCGTAACTTTTGCAGAAGAGCTTGTGCAACGCTTTCTGTCCCGGATAGTTTTGATCATTTGGTTGGTTTTCCTGATGGTACTTACATCAAGTTACACCGCAAGCTTGACATCAATGCTAACAGTACAGCAGCTTCAGCCAACTGTAACAGATGTGCATGAACTCTTAAAAAGTGGAGAATATGTAGGATACCACCATGGCTCCTATGTCAAGGGACTTTTGGAAGAACTTGGTTTTGACAGGTCGAAGATCAAGCCCTATAATTCCCCTGAAGATTTTCACAACGCACTTTCAAGAGGAAGCAATAATGGTGGTATTGCTGCACTTGTGCATGAGGTTCCATACATTAAACTATTTCTGGCAAATCACTGCAAAGGGTACACTATGGTGGGACCCATTTATAAGGCTGCAGGTTTTGGATATGTAAGTTCAACTGCATTAAATGCGCTTTTGCACAATATCTTTATAGAGAAAGTAAACATAAGTTATCAATTGGTTTCCCCATAAAAAAATTGCTAGTTAGCAATCACGTTACATACATTTGAACATCCTATAAATTATGTTGGTCTAAAATAAGCTACAAAATTATTGTGCCTTTTGCCTAATAACAAACTTGCGTAGCCAGATGGATTACTGAAATGTACTACTAAGTCCAATTACGCCTGCAAGTTATACGTTTACTTGCATCGGACAAGACAAGATACAGTGTTGTCTGTTCTCCATTCGGTAAATGAGTCAATAACGTGGTCATATTTCTTGCACAGGCATTATCAAAGGGAAATCCCTTGATTGGAGACATCTCTAAGGCAATCCTCAACGTAACTGGGGGTGATACTATGATTCAAATTGAGAAGAAATGGATTGGAGATCGAAACAATTGCCAGAACTTGGGCCCAGTAACTGGTTCAAGCAGACTCACATTTGCCAACTTCAGGGGATTATTTATCCTTACTGGAGTTGCTTCAACTTCTTCCCTTTTGATAGCATTGATAATTTATTTCTACAAAAAGAAGCACAAGTCAATAAAGATCGTGTTAGACAATGAGAATCGGCCAGAAGAAAGTGGAACAAATGAGGAAAATAGCGAGGCCCAAGAAGGAAATCAAGGAGGAGATGAACAAAATACACAGCAAGCAGGCCAGGAGGAAAGTGCGCTAGAAGAACAAACCAGCTTAGAAGTGGTATCTGAGACAACTGACAGACAAGCGTTGTTATTCCCAACAATTGATCAACTGTCATTTTCAGGTGTAAAATAGAAACAATACTGGCCTGCAAGTGGAACTCATCTGAAGTTCAGTACATTATTAGCTCCCCTGTTATCTCAGCGAGCTCACCTAAGCTAATATGTTCAACCCTGGAATTAGCATTCTTGAGCTACATGTGTAATATAAATAGTCATTTACTCCAGGGCTAAAACTTGTAAACAATTAGAACTGCAGAATCTCATTTTATTTGGCGGGCTACCAATCTCCTGTTTTGCTTAAGTATAGCTTGATTAAACCCCTAAAGGCAAGCTCATCTAATTGGATTCATCGTGCATTTCCAAACTGCTTCATTATGATCCCTGCAATTTAAACAATGTATGTATGTAACTGGCAGATGTTTTTACAAGTGACGTGGTGTCATGAGATATCAATTGAATGCCACTCATCTTCTATGAGACTGATAAGCCAATAGCTTATCCAGACAGAACGGGTTATTACAGTGAGATGGTGAATGATAGCATGCATCCTAGCTGAAGTAGTAACCTAGTAGATGCATACCTTCTTACAGGAACTTCAACCTTGACAGTGGAAACCTTCTAGCTGATCAGCATTGAAGATAACAGTTTTGCTCAAGCTGCTAGCCTTAATTCCATTAGCCGATTTACGCTTCCACGATAATTTCTGATCCTTCATGTTATGAATCCTTGAACTTTCTACTTGTCAACCACTTTAGTTTTCAAGCCAGTATACATGAAAAAACGACACATGTTTATGCTACATAAGACACATACAAAGATAAATCTAAAATTTAGAAAGAGCAACGATTATATGGCAAATCATTATATATTCTCTACAAATTCAGGTGCATTATGGAGTACTGATTGCTACTGAATTCATCAGCCTCATGATATTGTACAGCGTTGTGCAGCTTGTGCTCCTGCGACTTGCCAAAAGTTTTGTATAGAGTAATACTACTCTCCTACAAAGTGCTAAGCTTATCCCTCCATGTTAGGTAGCTACACCTGTTTTGGTTTGCAGCACTGGGGAGAAGGGCTGCATTGTCAACAACAATGCTGGAATTTTCATCGATTTTGTATGACACATCAATGCCTTCCAGATGAAGGTGGTAGACTACGATCGGGCAGGAGTCAGCATCTTGGTAATCTTCTTTATTTCTGCAATCTTTATCAGCTTTGCTACCATAATCATCCGCCTCGCTTTTAATGTTCACCTGGTGAGGGCGGAGTCGCTGAGACAATGATCTGATGTCCCAGGAGAGCACCTCCTTGATCAGATCCTGAAACTCGTCTGCTGAGGCATAGAGTGCCTGCTTTTGCTGAAACAAATTAAGTTTGATGAACTTTAAGTCAGAAACTGGCTTTACGGTATATTGACCAAAAGAACAACATTTTGGTAGAGAGTTCACAAAGAAGAAAACAAAATTTTCAGAACAACCATAACACTTACTACATGCGCCCAGCAGTTGGAAAGTGAAGAAATGAAGTGCTCAGAAAAGTGGATAGACTCCACAGCTAATGCACCATCAACCTACTTGGACAAAATATCCAGCATTAGTAGATGGCAAATAATCCAGGAGTAAGCCGATTGGAACATTGCCATAAGAGGTCCACAAGTGACCCTACTGCCATCAAGGTTATATGTAGCAAATAAACTATATGTGATATTTTGACAAAAGCACAAACTGAACTTTCGGCCTATAAACGCATAAATAAGATGCATCTATTAGATTTTCAAGATACTGAGCTTCCTCTAAGTAATATCAAAGTAGAGAAGTTTGTAAGATAAGAAAAAAGTGTAAAACTGCCTAAAAGGTGAAGAATAAATATTTCCGATCATGTAGGGATGTTTAGGTAAGAGAAATTATCATCTGAAATTCTGAATACAGAAGAGTAGCTATAAACATATACAATCTCGAAGGCGTACAATCATGTATTTCGACTCATATACAAAATAAGCATGTTCTGAAGAACAAACAGAAAAATAAATGAGATGTAAAGATCAAGAGAGTAATTAATGGAGTAATGTACCTCTAACCAATTAGGAATAGCTGCGCCATTCACGCTATCAGAATATGGCAGATATGGTTTAATATCAAGTACAGGCTGTAGATGGAGGTGCAGTATATTATGAAGAGTTCGCAACTAACATTGCTGAATGTTCAAATCAGTTGTATAATGCTGGAGAACATAAGCATTTAATGCGGTACCGTGCCATCAACCAAATCTACTCCAGAAAGCAAAATTGCATGTCCATCCACTGCCTCCACCTAGAAAAGGCTCAAGTAAAAGTTAAGACATAAAAAATCTCAAGGCACAATAGAATGGTAAGCAAGAATAACCAAACTAGGCAGTAATCCAATTTAATAAGATATTACACACTGTGGTCTATCCTACAAGATTATACAGAGGCATGTGATTCAGTTCTCATCAATATCCAATCAGGCACATTAGTTACTTTTCTTATAGTTGAAGTGACAGTGTAGCATGTATTGCAGCATTAGCCAGAATGAAACCTCTCCAGATAGCATCTCTGTGTGGACCAATGTAGTGTAAAAGATGTCCTTCCGCACAATGTAAGCAATAACCTGATAGTTATTGTCATTCAGATTAATTTCTACAAGTTCCACAAATGCTACCAGTCCTAAATCTAAGTACACTTATATGTCATAGCCCATCAATATATGTTCCAAATAGCGATAGTTTTAGATATATACATTGAGCTATTTCTGAGTGACACCTCCACTCCATCCTTATATGACGCAGATTATAGGTAATTAGGGACAATAAAATAAGAAGAAAAGGCTGGGTCCCAGAAAGATACTTATTACTTACCTTCGCTACACTGAGTCCAATTGGATTAGGCCGATGCGGAGATCTAGTTGACAAAACCCCCATCTTGCCCCCTTTCAATCTAGGCACTCTCACCTTTCACGAAAACAGAAGAATTCACTAGTTCAGCCCCATATCCACGATAACATTCAGAACAACAACTATCTGATTAAGAACTAGAACCAGCTAAGGGCCAAGAACAAATCACACCTTTGCTTTTAGCTTGGACCTAGCAGGGTCTTTCCACATTTTATCAAGATCGGTGTTGAGATGGAACACATAGAGGATCCAACAATGCGAGTAACTAGCAAGTCCCTCTAGCGCTTCGGCCGCAACACGGGCAGGATCAAGCACCACGGTCGCTCTGGCCAGCGGCACCACCAAAGGCTGTCTCGGTGTACCGTTCCTGCAGAAGCAACACACATACACATAACACCACACGCCTTCACGCATACATCACCAACTCCGAGTAATCAAGCTCGTTGAGTGACAGGACAGCACCTAGTGGAGAAGCAGGACTGCACGGTGCCGATCACCGCCATCGGGTACGACGCCGGGGCCTTCGCCGGCTTCCCCTGCTCGGGGCTCGCCCCCTGCTCGCTCAGGGCCCTTCGTAGTGACTGCCAAAATCGAAGCTAAGCAGTATGAGATGAAATGCGCAAAGTTGGACATGCAGAGCTCCGTGGAGGGCCGACCTGCTGAGCCCGAACCCTTCCGCGGCGCTCTGCGGCGGCCTTCTCCACGGCGTCGGCCAGGGAGTCCTCTAGCTCCCGCAGCCGCGCGGTCAAGCGGTCGCACTTCCGTTTGTAGAGCAGGCCTGCAGAGAGTAGGTGCGTCGGTGAGGAAGGAGAGGCAAGAGTTTGAAACTTGGATCCACGAGGCTACGGGAAAGAGGGAGTACCTGCGAGGACGGCGGCCGCCGCCGCCGCGGCGGCGGCGAGGGCGGCGAGGCTCTGCAACCGCGCCATGCCGCGGTGTTTTTTTTGTTGCCGAGGACGCCGAGGCCGTCAAGACTCAAAACAGCGGGAGTAGCGGCCCAGACCCGAGGAAAAGGGAGTTGGGCCGAACTAACCACCGCAGTGTGCGTAAACATGTTTTGATTTAAATTGTCTAAAAAAAGAAACATGTTTTGAGTTTTTCAAAACATGTTTTTCAATTGTTTATTTAAAAAATGTTTTTCAACTGTTAAGAGCAACTCTATGCTAGACTCAGCAATATACGTCCAAGCTATTTTAATTTTTTTGTGGGGAATATACATCCAAACTAGCAGTTGGGTTTGGAGCATCACATAGAGTACGGACAAAAACGTCTAACATGTTGGAAATATGCCCTAGA
>CBMN010034825.1:0-10162 GCA_000582825.1 Hordeum pubiflorum | reverse complement strand
CCCTACCCGAAAGCCCCCCCCCCCCGACACAATCCCTAATTCAAGCTTACCAAGGTTGTTTGTGGATAACTATCATTCTCTGCTACGTTGAAATGTGCGGCCGCTCTGAGGACGCTTGCACTTGTTACCGCCACCAATGTCATTGGTGAGATGGTCCGGATGGGGGAGAGCACATGCCTAAAGACCACTATCAAGTTTGCATGCATCGTGGTGTAGATGTTTGAACCAAAATATTTGAGAGAACCAAATGTATAGGATACAAAATAGTTGCTGACTATTGAAGAGGCAAGAGATTTTCCAGGTATGCTCGGTTCAATTTATTGCATGCATTGGCAATGGAAAAACTGTCCCAAAGGTTTGTGCAGGATGTACCAAGATCACACCAAAGAGGCCACCATCATATTGGAAGTTGTGGCATCACATGACTTGTGGATTTGGCATGATTTCTTTGGAATATCTGGTTCTCACAACGACGTCAATGTGCTTGAGCAATCTCCGGTGTTCATGTGACTTTGCAATGGGGAATCGTCGTCGTGCAACTACACTGTCAATGGTCGCGACTACAACACGGGGTACTATCTTGCCGATGGTATCTATCCTTAGTGGGCGGCATTTGTGAGGACCATATCATATCTCCAAGGCAACAAACAAAGCCACTTTGCAACAATGTAAGAGGCAGCTAGGAAGGATGTGGAGAGCGCATTCGGAGTGCTCCAGGCTCGTTGGAGAATTATTCGTGACGCTGCAATGATGTGGAAATCAGACACTTTGTGACAAGTGATGACATGCTATGTCATTTTCTATAATATGATTGTTAAGGGCGAGGGTGATTGGATAGCCCAAACCAATGACTTTGAGACGCTTGGAGAACAAGTCCACGTCCTGGAACAATAAGATGCAAATCAACTTATCAATTTTCTGTAGATTCATCAGAATCTTCAAGATCGTTAGTTGCACGAGCAACTTCTTAGTGATCTTGTGAAGCATATGTGGATCCACAATGAAAACCAAAAGGCTAATGTTTGAGTTGTGGACTTAAAACAAATTTTATTTTTCAACTATGTATTTTTGCTACCAACTTATTTACGTGGGACATTCACGTGTATGATGGACATGTATCGATTTGTATGAATTTAAGAGTTCGGATTTGAGGCGTGTGGCTGCGACATATGAGGGGTTGTTCGGTACCATCTGTGGGTCTGTCCGGACGTGTCTGTGGACGTATATAGGAGTATAATGTTGGATGGCTCATGGCCGACCTCTGCTGCCGGATATTTGAGCATGTCCGTCTGGTGAATAGTGTTGAAGGACCTGTTGTCCGTTCTTGGTTCAGCTCTGGCTGCAGGCTCTCACACAAGGAGCCAAAGAGCGGCGTGTCGCTCTCCGTTCTCTCTCGGGCGAGCCGCCCATCAGAAAGCTCCACGACGCGACCAAATTGCACTCTGGAATCATCGCATGGCGAGTTTAAACATACGTTTCCATTCCAGCAAGCGCCCGGACAGCACGAATTCCGGAGCTCCTGAACAAAGCCACAAAGTATGTTTACACTAGTGATCTTTCTGTTCAGCATGAGAGCCTGCCAATTCATTCCGGATGCATCTAAAACGGAAACAGAAAGGAAAGGACATACCACCAAGGCTCCAGATATGCCCAATTCTCCGCATGAACAGATATACATGCACAATGAACGGATGCCCGCCTTCAAAATAAATATTACCTCTGTTTCAAATTAGTTGTCTTAGATTTGTCTTAGTGTAGACAACTAACTCGAGACGGAGGGAATAAAAGAGTTCAAGCACACTTATTTAATGAAACAATATTTTTTAAACTCGGTAAACACAAATGCAAGTAATTGGCCTTATAAAACCAACGAAATGTGACTCTTTGGTGGTTTGTGGCCAATCCTAGATTAGTTGCACTTACACAGCAATATCCAACCCCATAACCATCGATTTTCTTCCTTATTACTGAAAAATTGCGCCAGGTAGTTAAGTAAAACCAATCGTATCAGGACACAGGGTTCATACGAAGGACAAGGACTAAAAAATGTGGCCAGCGTTTGTCACATCTAGCGGATCTCCCCATTGTCATCACCCTTCCGCCGTCTCATGCCTGCACTTTAAGCATAATCTACTCTTGATCTTCCATCAGTTCCTTCGTTTGATTGTGACATTGTCTCCAAGATATAATATACATACACGTCACAGAATTCGTGTCGACAACGACAGGCTAGTAAGTTTATACCCTCCAGAGTAAGATGCCTGATGCACTTGATCCTCTCTTGTCGGTATTTATAATGTGTACAGCTTCCAACCTGTAAAAAATGTGACAAGAAAGTTAATATCTTCCAACCGTTAATACGATCTTCCAGTTGTTCCAGTGGTCTCACAAAAACTATTACATCAATCAATGAGATAGTAATAATATAAACTATTAGATCAATATCTTTTTGGCTGTTTAATGCTAATGGTGAAGCTACAGTTCCCGATGTTGACAGAAAACAAATTGGCCTCTCCTATTCCATTCCCTCATGCTTAAATCAGCGCTCTCCTCTCTTCGAGTACGTCCCAACACCAGAGACTGAGCCACCAAACAATGTCTCAGACATCCGAGGAAGAGTCTCTATTCAACTTCCAGCAGCAACAGAAGCTGGCACTCTGTGAAGCAGCACTGAGCAAAGGCGACCCCATCATCCATGCAGGAAAAAAGAGACGAGGTCATCCTGGCCAACCAGGTAAAGGTAACAGTTGCAGCGTATATTGTTTCAGTATTTATGAGTTCAAGTGTTCAACCCATACTTTCAACTACCACAAAGGCAGAAAAAATGATGGCACAAAAGATGGTTCTAGGCATAATCGTAATATAAACTTTAAAGCCAGCATAGAATCGCAATCATGGTTCTCATATAAAGATGATAGAATGCTGTCATAATATCAAGTTGAATAAAAATGTAGGTAAATACAGATTGTGATATTAGGGTAGCCTTTTTCTCGAATACGCACAAGCATGCGTATCATATATTCATAGAAGAAGAGCCAAGACGGCTGATACAATACCTTTCGGCAATGTGCCACCTCGAGAGGTTGACACCCACATCCATCGTAACAACATCGGCAGCCAACCCCCTTTGCCCAAACTCAAGCCAAACAATGGCGAAAAGTATAGACACGGAGCACACAGGCCGCGTCCCCCCTATCAAACAACTCATATTAGGGTAGCCTGAACAATCACTTGTAAACATGATATATATCATATTAGTGTTCTTATTAATGGTCAGGCAACAGGCTACTTTCACTGCTGAACTATTGTTTTTACAGTCTGATCCTGTCTTGTTTCTCCCCTGGGATAATTTATTTCACGAGCAATAGCTCTAAGCCATGCAGCAATTAATCAAACACATAGCATGCAAATAGTTTGATGTCAAGTGAAATGACCAACGAAAGTAGGATGCGCACAGGAGCAACAATCTGTTAACAGCACCCATCTGTTCATTTTGCTCATTGTGCAGATCCAGATGCAGAGGTAGTTGCATTCTCACCGAAGACATTACTGGCAACAAACAGATACATATGTGAAGTCTGCCATAAGGGTTTCCAGAGAGACCAGAACCTTCAACTCCACAGGAGGTGTCACAACTTACCATGGAAGCTCAAGCAGACAAGCAGCACCGATGCTAAGAAGAAGGTGTATATTTGCCCTGAAGCCACCTGCCCTCATCATGATGCAACCCGTGCTTTGGGTGATCTAACAGGCATAAAGAAACACTACTCACGGAAGCATGGCGAGAAGAAATGGAAGTGTGAAAGATGCTCCAAGAAATACGCAGTCCAATCGGACTGGAGAGCACACGCAAAGATATGTGGCACCAAGGAGTACCGCTGTGATTGCGGAACAATATTCTCAAGGTACTTTTCTCATCAATCAAGAACTATAATGCACACAAGTCTCTTAAATCCTGGAGTTGTCTGGTATTTCAACAAGTAAAAATTTCAGGAGAAAAGATTAATTGTTGATTATGACTGCTCCAAATGTGATATTCAATACCCCCGAGGGCCTCTTTGATTTGCAGTATTCAAAAAGCACCGTAATAGGAAAAGCATAGGAATAGGATGGCATGGCATTCGAATCCTGCAGAAATCAAAAGTACGGGAGATTTAGTACTAAAAATTGTTTGGTTTCACCATTAGGGAAACACATTAGTTTTCTTGATATTTGAGTAGATATCATAGTTGTCATAGACTCAAAGGAATTTTCCATGAAATCTAACCTCTTGTGAGGAATAATATGGAATTGTAGTGTACAAAAACAATCCATGGGAATTAGGGAGGATTCGTTCCTTTGAATCAGATGGTAAAGGAAAAATTCATGTGGATTAGGATCCTACAAAATTCTTTCAAAAATCCTTTGAACCAAATAGCCCTGAAAGAACTGTGTGTTCACTGGCTAGAAATTCAAATTATGAAAAGGAAACAAGCCAGCATTAATTTCCCACTTGGTACAACATAGGATTGAATCATATCGTCCCCGATAGTTGATTTTCTACCATACATGCTAGCTAGCATGCATAGATCGACAATCTATTCACCTCGTTAGTTGTGCCACTTTTTTTGAGTTTTGTCAAATAATATCTTTGTTTCAAAGTATTACATAATATTTTGTCAAGTTGTTCTTGTTTCAGAGTGAATCTCAGAGTAGAAAAACATTTCTCTACCTTCTCCAGACAATCTGCACCACATGAGTGAACAATCACAAGTGGGTCCCAAATGTATATCACATTTGGAGCAGTCATAATCAGACAATCTGAGGTGCTGGTATTTAGAAACTGACATTTCTTTCCGTTACAATATTGTTACAGAAAGGACAGCTTCATCACACATCGAGCCTTCTGCGATGCATTAACTGAAGATAACTCCAGAATCAACCAAAGCCTTGCTGCCATGGTGGGAAGTTTGCATGGTCAACAGCAGAGCATCTTTCCGCACACAATACCTGGTGCAGACTCTTCCCCAGCTGACGCAGTCGGAAACTTCTCCGGTAATGACCAGAGTTCAGACGACCATCTGGGGTCTTTATCCCCTTACACTTTCATCCGAAGGAGCACTTCATTGTTCTCCAACCAGATGATATTACCACACGATTCTGGCACTCCAGCAGATGGGAGTGAACCAAGCTCTCCTTACATGTCCATGAACTCTCCATACATGTCAGCCACAGCCCTGCTACAGAAAGCCGCAGAGATGGGAGCAAAGACCAGTGAAGATCCTACAACGCCATTACTTCTGAAAGGTTTCCCAAACTATTTCACCACCAGAGGTCACATTGGAATATCTTCTGGCATCCTAGGGACCCCAATAGCTAATAGTGATAGAAAGAAGACTGCTGAAGACAACAGCTCCTACATGAACTCGCCATGGACTGGTAGCTGCATGAGACCTCCTAATGCAGCGCCTTGGATTGGACTTCCGCCATTTTCCATGGGGGCAGAAGATAGAAGTTCTAGCATGGTTGATGAGGATCATATGCAGCAAAATGTGCATGAAAGCATTTTTGGGGTTAGAGATGTGGGACTAACGCAAGACTTTCTAGGTTTAGCAGGCAATGGTAATGCCGGGATGCGTGATGACGCCTACAATGGGGAAATGGCATTAAGCTATTCAAATGAGCAGCAGAAATCTGAGCAAGATGTCTACTCCTATCATCAGTAGTCTCATGAATCTATAGGACCCATGTGGGATTCATAAGCACAATAGTTTACTACCACAAATAGTTTCAGCTTATGTTATCAACTGAAGTTCCTTCAATAACATGTGCTACAATATAAAACTTTATTGTTTAAGTCGAAATATGGCTAGGAGGCGATTTCATGAATTTCTGAAAACTGAGCTGAAACAAAACTGCATCAGCCAGAGTGGCTTTACGGAAATCCGGTATTACATTCAGTAAGAAAGAAACAAAATTCAGTGCAACATTTAATTGTGGGTGCTGGAATGCAGAGTGCAGAACAATGAATTTGATTGAGCATTAATAACTAGAGTCTGGAATGTTACGACTTCAATGACGAGCGACATGTGAGCAACAAAAAACAGAGTTGCCTCTCAAAAGAGAGAGCAACAGAATACATTTTTATCTGCTTCAGTAAATTACATGCCGCAAATGACAATGCTCACAGCATACTGGATACGGAAGCAGAAAAACACTGCCATCTTCAACAGAGGCTCAATGTCACTCACCAAGCTGTTCGACACACTACAGGCAGAAGCCAGTTTGTGGGCCAGGACAAGGCAACCAGGCTTCAGGAGTCACTACTGGCATCATCTGCTGTGGTTGTGATCGCCTATTCTTCGGCTTGTAAAAGAACTTCTATTTCTATCTATGCATGAAGATGAAGGCTTTTGAGTTTTCTCGCAAAAAAAAAATGCATGCCTTTACAATAGGTGGGGAGAAATGGCACCTCTTCAACCCATATCTTTTCAGCACAGAAAAGAATAAAAAGGCATAATCCTCTAAAGGTTTTGGTCAACCTTCATGTACCATCATGATGCCGCTGGGACATAAGACATCTGTTAAAGTATATACAAAAGATTCTCCACAGAAAAAATCAAAAATACGAAGATACAAAGCGTTGTTAGACTGTAAATGTAGGAAGGTGTACAACAGATACCACACTGAATATTCCACATATGAGGCTTACATAGAAACTGATCACATTTCATGCCTCCATCCATCACGTGCCCTTGAGCCATTCCCGGAAGTAAGCTTGCATTTTATCTCGGTTTGCCGCATTACCAACATTAACAGTGGGAATTACCTTTTGAGGTCTCAGAAACTAACCAGAAAAATATTATCCTATAATTAGAAAACATCGCAGCAAATACTAACAATGTAACAACAGTTTGGGGATTTACCTTCAAAAAGTCCCTAAGCTCGGTGAAACTTGAGTGCTCGCTATAAGGTACACCTACAAGGGGAAGACATTACTTTAACAGAACTCATAAAGGGGCGGAAAATTAATGCAAGTTTGGAAATGCTGAACATGTACATCTGACACAGATTGGACAAGAATGAGGTTAATCACCATATTACAGTTAAAAATCTGAATTTGAACCACATATGCTTTTTATACGGTTCAGCTTCTGGTTCAAAAGAATAGTTCATTTTAGAGTTCAACAAAGCACATAATCCATGTAGAACAACCTAATATAGGGTTCACTTCCTTTTGTCTTTGGCAGCAATTTTATCAGATGTCCCCAAAGGGACGGCTTTGGCTGCAATTGACAAACCCTACAAGGGTATGAAAGATGATTGCATGGGAATATCTGACATATGCATCATCATTTAAATCAGGAGACCACAAATTCAGTCTGCGGTTAGCTGAAGTTAAGCCCACACTGGGGCATAAGATGTGGTTTAATTTCTGAAATGAATATGGTGGTTACCTACCTTCTCATTAATAAAGCAAACACGAACGGAAAATACATTATCAGCTCTAACAAATCCTACCATAGATTGTAACTCTGCCTCTAGAGCTAGGTTTAATTAAGTCAAGCTCCTTTCCAGCTGCCTCAGAAAAAGTCCAACCTGATAAAATATTAGGAAAGAGAACTAAGAATTATGCAATTACAAATTATGGAATACAGAATTTATCTCCTACAGATCATTAACCTGTAGGTCGAAAAGCCAGCACAGCTAGAAATCTTTGGTTAAAAGTCTCCAAGTACTTCCTCAAGTTCTGTTAAAAGTTACTTTCTGGTAAGAGATGTTACTAGATAAAATCAAGGAATTTAATTTAATTAGAGATTCATTTTCAACCTCATGTTGTACTGATGCAAGGGGTAGAACATGAAGTGGTGAACTTTGATTGCATGAACTTATCCTCTTGGACAAGTCCGGCCAGCCAAATGAGTGAAGAATCCGCCTTCGTGATGCATCAGTGTATATAGGGACCTTTCAAGAATATACAGAAATGTCTTATCTGAGAACTAAAAGACGCTCATGGCCATTTCAGACAGCACAGCATTAGGAAATACTTGACAAGAAAGACAGCAATAAATAGTGAAATCCCAGCTATATAGTACCTCTAAAGCTTGAGAAATTGCTAGATAGACATTCTCTTTCCCAATGCTATATGCCCCAACAACAATAAGTGTTTTTGGTTGCTTCTTTAGATATCTTTGAGCTGTCCTCACAACAAAATCAATAACATCCTCCTGTGGCGGAAACCTGAAACAGTTACCAGGTTAGCAGAGTAAACATCACAGAGGAAATGCTTAATTTCAAGGTTGTGAGCTGACTTGTATTTTGGATTGCAATATGTTGTATCCAGATAAAGCAAACTTATGTGGCCAGTTTGGAGGAGTGGGTGCAATTGCGTGGATTTTGATGCTCTAAAATCCCCAGTGTGGAGATAGGTCTTGCCATCACTAAGACGAAAGTGAATTAGGGCTGCACCAGGGCAATGATTGGCCTCCAAGAAGGTAACCTTCACTCCGTCGATGACATACTGAGTATCAAGCTCCAAGGGACAAACATACCTGCAAACATCAATTTGCCACTCGGTACTTAGTACTACTGCTGCTGGTGGTGGTGGTAGAGAATTGGAGGAATCATCATCAAACACTTCGGAAAATGAAGCCTTACGCAGAATCAACTGATAGTAACATCTTCACCAAGCGTGCAGTGAGTGCAGTACAATAGATAGGACCATGAGACCACTTCTTGGTTAACCCACCATAATGATCATAATGGAAATGGCTGAGAAAATAAGCAGAGCACCTCTCAACTGCTCCATACCGAAATGCGTCCACCGTGAACGGCGTACCTAGATCCAATTTAAAGATGCATGAAAACAACAAATCAGTGACATCAAACATGGTTAGCGTTCAATATGGTGCCGTTGTCAGTTAGCACAGAGCCACATACACACAGACACGCTGTAGTGAACTTATTAAATCACTAGAGTAGTTCATTAATGGATGTAAACGCAAATTCGCGGTCATAATCCCAACTGTGAGTGCAGGTCATTTACCGGGAATCTTCTTGTAGAAGGGGCAAGCGACGGGCTTCCTGGACGTCCCGTTCTCGTCCGAGCCTCCCCAGCGGCGCTTCCTACCGGCAGAAGGGGAGGGAGAAGAGGAGGAAGCCCCAGCCCTAACAGGGACCCCCTGCGCCGCCTCTTCCCGCGGCGGCTTCTCGATTCCCCACGCCTGGAAGAGGTTCTTCTGAACCCGCGGGCCGCAAACTTTCTCCGCTATTCCAGCGGCTGGCTTCTCGATTCCCCACGCCTGGAAGAGGTTCTTCTGAACTAACGGGCCGCAAACTTGCTCCGTTGTTCCAGCGGCTGGCCTCCTCCGATGAGGAGGAGGGGCTTGCAGGGAGGACCAGTCGATGCCGCAGCGGTAGAAGTCGTCGGCGAAGCTGGTGGTGGTGGCTGCGGCAGGGGGTGACGCGGGGAAACCGTTGTCGTCGAGGTCATCCGAAACGGGCAGGGTCAGGTCGGTTTCGGCGTCGCCGTCGATGGCGGCGGCCATCGCGGGGAGGGTTTGAAACGGGCGGCGGGAGGGTTCGTAGGGCAGGGGAGGGAAGAAGAGGGGCGCGGAGGAGCGGTGTGGGAAACGAATAGGAAGGTGTGGTGTGAACGCGCTGCAGCGACTGCTAATCGTCCGATCAGCTTGACCGACGATCCAACGTCGCGTTCCTTGGTTCGGTGGTATTCGTCTGCCGCGCCGTAGTGCTCCCCCGTTCGCGCCAAGAAAGTGCCCCGCCTCCCGCCTCGGCGTCTCGCTGCGCTGCCTCCTTCACGGCCGTATCTTGACACAGGAGGTCGCGCACGATTATCGTTACATCGGGGTTCAACTCATCCATCGGGGTGTCACAAGCTTAACCCTTCTCTTTTCGAGTTTGGTCTTCTTATTTTCCAGTTTGGTCTTTTTCTTGATCGTCGTCATCAAAATGTTAAACCTCTACATTTCTATTTTATTTTCTTCATGTGGGAGAGCACGACCCATGTCTCCTCCTTTTCGTTAAGATACCATTAAACCTCTCCGTCATCCTGGTCTATCGTCCCTTGACGTGGCTTGAGACTGTGTCGTATTTCCACAAAGAGAAAGGGATGATGCAGCACNNNNACGGTAAGTATTTTCCTCGGTTATGAAACCAAGGTATC
>CBMN010034818.1:1530-13155 GCA_000582825.1 Hordeum pubiflorum | reverse complement strand
AGTGAGTCGCCAAGTCCTGTCCGGGTTGTCTGTGAGTCGCCAAGTCCTGGCCGGGTCATACTTCCGGCCGGGTTTATACCGCGGGGTATATCCCCGACAATAGTGGTGCTTAAGTTCTTCGAAGCCTTATTTTCTCATAAGACAATTGATGAGTCGGATGGTCTTTCTTGACATCTAAAGTAGCTACTCTGTTCTATTAATTATTTCCATGAGCAATGTGGCATTTTGACCAGTAAATATTGATTTTGTAGTCATGAATCACTTGTGTTGTTCTTGCAAAAAAGAGATTTGCATGTAATGATCACCACATCTTAGTTGGTATTTGTTCTTAGTGTGTCCATGAACCCATGCAATTCAAATACGTCTTGCAATATGCCTT
This sequence comes from Hordeum pubiflorum, assembly GCA_000582825.1. Lineage (NCBI taxonomy): Eukaryota > Viridiplantae > Streptophyta > Magnoliopsida > Poales > Poaceae > Hordeum > Hordeum pubiflorum. The sequence continues at coordinate 12,776 of CBMN010034818.1, read as the reverse complement.
ATAGTTTATCTGTTCAGTTGCAACAATGTGAATTTTTTATCACATTAAATAGTTGTTCTGGTTACACATCTTGCAGATGTATTGCTGTGACGACTTCTCTAGATGAAGATGCATTACGACAAGCCAGTCCTGTGTTCATCAGAAAAGACATTGGAGATATTTCAATTAATGACATCCTGTGTGGTGGTTCTAATGCTTACCACAGTATGTAGTTCAAGCATAATCGATTTACTTTAATAATACATCTCTTGTAGGAGAAACCGGAAAGAAAAACCTGTGTATCTTGTGCGCAAAATTCACTTGTTTTGTTCTATGAACTTCAATGAATAATACCCTGTGTGGTTTTCTTGAATCTTAATGGCTTTCGTTGGGTTTCTTGAATTGGTCCATGCAGAAACTTTGTCATATGCCAATTTTCTGTTTCATTGACTTTGGAATGCTATTTTTTTATTTGTTTTTGGTTGTATCAGTGTACTTAGTACTGATTAAAAGAAAGTTGATGCAGATGAACGGACAGAAAATACCGAGAATATTAGTTTCTTAGGAAATGCTTCTGAAATTCTGAGTGGAGCAACTAATGCTGAATCTGTTGAGAATACAAACTCTCCAAGTTCGGAAGACAAAGGGTAAGGTCAGTTTCTGCAAAGAAGCTTAGTGCTTATTTGTAGAAGCTAAGCTCTGCTATTATCTGCAAGTACTTAACTTGCAACCTATTTGAAATCTTTTTCTAGGAATACACATTTTACACTGAAAACTGTCTTGTTATAGAATTCCCATAGGGGTTATTCACTCTCCTCAATAGAATGGTGTTCAGCATGTTCAGAGAAATGCTGTTGTGTTCATAGTAACTGTATGTAACACATAATTGATTGACATCCAGAGAAGAAATTCTGCAGGTTGTTGGGTTCTCGTCGGGATATATTAAGATATGGAAGTCTTGGAATAGCCTTTTCATGTCTTTTCTTTACAATCGGAAATTGGAAGGTACTATTGTATACTAGTACACTTTGCCACCTGCCCTCAGTCTTTGTTGTAAATGTTCTGAGCTACATTTTACCCTTCTTTTTGCTGTCAGTAAATATGTTTAAGGGCTCTAAATTGAGCTGAAAATAGTATGCATTTTCTGTTCTCTTTGAAATAATGAACACACTACTTTCACTAGCACATCCAACTACTATCTTGTTTCATGCTTTTCTGCCTTGATTTGGTTCACTAATTATTTTGTGTATATCCATGATGACAACGCCGTGGCGCCCCACCCTGGTCAAGTCGGTCCTGGTCACCATGCCTCTACACTAGTTTTTGGTCCTAGGAATGTACAAGAAGGTGCAGAAGCAGGTCGACAAGATCTTGCAGGGTTCTGGATGGGCAGGGTGCCCACCGTCATGTTAATTGTTATAGGGTGTGCCGGCCCCTCAGGCTGGAGGCTTGGGTGCTCCGGACTTGGTAGGGCGGCGTTCAGCTTCATGGTTCGTTGGCTGTGGACGATACGTGCCGACCCACTCCGCCCTTGGAGGGGCCTGGACCTGCAATTTTCCCAGGATTAGCAGGAGGTGTTTGCTGCATCCCTCAAGACGGGACATTCATCAGTTGGTGATGGGGCATCCGTCCTCTTCTGGGAGGATCGCTGGCTTGACGGTAGAACCATTTTGCAGATTGAACCTGAGCTCCTGCTTTTGGTCTTAGGGTGCACTAGGAAACCCCTGACTTTCTGAGATGCCTTGCCCGACCGTCGTTGGATCATGCACATCAGGGAGACTTTGACCCCTCTAGCCTTGTGGCAGTAGGTCCAGCTCTGGTGGTTGGTGCGCAGGGTGCAGCTATCTAGTTTGCCGGATGTCATTCTGTGGCGTTGGACGCCCGACGGCCAGTACACGTTCAAGAGCTGCTACGACACCCTATTTCAGGGGATGGTTGGTTTGAGCTCTTGGAAGTTCAACTGGAAGTCTTCGGCCCCCCTTAGGGTCAAGTTCTTTATGTGTCTCGCCTGCCAGGATCACTGCTGGACCACTGAGAGGCTAGCCCAACGTGGTCTGCAACATGCACCTAGTTGTGTGCTTTGCTACCAGTCTGAGAAGAGGATGGTGCACCTCCTCACCAGCTGCTCCATTCCCTGCATGGTGTGGCACGGGGTACTCTCCTGGATCTGATCGATAGCCTCTCCTCCCGCTGGCGGGGACGAGTTCAAAAACTGGTGCCGAAGGCATCTTCGACAGTGCACAAGTCAGCTTAGCTCGCCTCCTTAACACGGTCAAGACAGAAGCCAGGCAGTGGGTGACGGCGGGAGCGAAGGGTCTTGCGGCGTTGCTTCCGGCGGCAACTGTGTCTAGGGGTCAGAGGCGTCACGTTGTAAATACCATATGTTCCCTTCTTAGGGCTTATACAGAACTCTCCTTTCTTCTTTTTTGTTTTGAGGGAAGAACTCTCCTTTCTGTCAGTGCATCGAGACGCAAGGTTTTCGTGTTCCCTCTAAAAGAGGTGTTATTTGTGGAAGTTGCAAATCATCCATCTAAAACATGTGAGATTGTCATTCAGATTAATCTGTGATTTCCATTAGGGAAGTTACAGTTATCCAAAGCTCTAACATAAGCAAAGTGAAAATTATACCAATTTATTTCAGTTTGGTGGTGCATGGTTTGAGCTTAGCGAGGCAGAGAACGGTTCTTGTCCTCATGTATTATATCACCAGAGTTTTAGCAATGTGATCCTATACTTATGTTTCTAACCACTAACTACAACTACAGTTACCAATATACACCACTGTGGTAGTTACAGAGTACTTGAGGAAAGACTGGACATAGTGGAGATATCCCCAACAGTCAGGAAGTTGATGGAAGGGGGAGGTGGGATAGCAGACAGACCATTGTCACTAATTACAATGTTTAAAGGAGCAAAGATTGCAGCTTAAGCCCTCAAATTTAGTCTTAGTGGCTTAAATGGTTGAATATTTTTGTTGGTTTAGTACTTTCAATGAATGGTTAAAAAAAAGAGTTGCCTGAATTGTTTTTGAAATGACCCCAAATGATAATACCCCAACATACAAGGTGAGGATTCTAGGCAACATTCGCATCTTCCATGTAAGCTGTTAGCCATAGCATCCCTTGCCACCTGGTCTGAATTCAGTACTGCCTTTTTACGAAACCTAGATAAGTCCTCACTTTTATACTGCTGTAGTGTTGTTCGTGGTGCATGCCTGCCTACCAGTACTTTGGACTTCAGATTGAAACTGCTCAGCCCGTAGGCCGTGACACCTTGCATACGTGGCATTATGGGCTTTATGGCCATCATCTGATAGAAAACGAGACGTTGCCTTGCATGTCAATGGCTAACACAAGTTGGATAAACCTAATAGATCTGTGGTGTTGCCTTCTGGGTCCATGGGAGGGTCCATTCTAAAGTTTCTCGTAGTAAAATAACAACAGTTTTGTTGATCCATGTGAAGGAAGCACTGGTTCATATTGCACTTGTATTTCTCCCATATCAATTTCTACAGTTTATGCTGCATCTTGAAGTTTCTGCTTCATTGTGCACAAATGTACACTTGCCATGAGTAAATTCTTTCAGGCAGGAAGTGTTTTTTTTAGATTAATTTGTCCGTTTCGTTTAATTTATCCAGGCAATGCAGTTCGCGTCTCCTAAAGGTCTGCTTAACTTTTTCACGGGTGGGAACAGTTCAATTTTTGCAACTAATGAAGGTAAGCACAAAAATATTCAACCCGAAGTGGGATTTGCAAGCTCAATATTGATTAAAGAAAGTACTTTGAAGTCTCTAGTCACAATTTCAATTTTAGCTTTGACAAAAATAAGACCATGAGCTATTACGCAATATTTGTTCTGAAGTAGTTTCAGACCCCATCTGACAGTCATAACACCATCATTTTAGGCAGTTAGACTGGTCATGCCAGTTTTTACTATAGCGAATTCAATGTTTTTTTGCAGCACGTAGAAAGATGATTGAAACTAGCTTGGAAGCAGTTAGATCCAAAAACTAGTTGTTGATTGGTCTCATCTTTCTCTTGCAACTGGGAAATCTCTTGTTATGTTACATGTTGCTCTCCCTGTGCTGTTTTTGTAGGAGAATCACTGTCATCAAGAGTTCAGCAAATAAAGAAGTATTTAGCTGATTTTGAAACTGGGTAGGTAACTGGCTACCTGCCTATTCTTCAATTTTCTAGGCCTAATGCTAGAATTTTCTTCATGGCTGAACATTTTAAAGAAACGCTAACACACTTCCGAAATTTTCTATAGGGGCTCTGCCACTTACGTTCCTAAGTTCCCAAGGAAGCTCGACTGGTTGAATACAGCCCCACTTCAGTTTGGAAGAGTAATTTTGAACTCATTTTAGGTTATTCTCAGTAGCTGCGACTTTGCTACAGTACCACATGTTCCATCTTTTATCCTATTGGGTCTTTCAGTTTTCATGGTAGTCTCTATCTAAATCTCACCTACCCACATTGTCACAAGTTTGGCTCTAATTCTCATCCGATTGGATATGAAACATAAATGCAAAACATGAAAGGGTGGAAGGGATTTGGAGCAAACAGCTTGTTTCTGTGGTCTGATTGTCAGCTATAGTCATATTATTGCCATAGTGACAATGTTGTGTCTACTTGATTGGTGTCCAAAAACATATATTGGAACAGGGCATTCTATACTGCAGTTTCTACTGATAAATACTTCGAAATTAAAACAGTAAAATCCGTCACATACAAACACCTGATTTCAGGACCCCTTTTATTCATATATGATAGATTTTGAGGATCTGTTTATTAGAAACCTGGGATTACAATGTATACTTCATATGCGGAAGTGTCAGTCTATTGTTACAGGATATTTGCTCCTTCAGTCACAGGTCCTCACAAATATACCTTGGCAACTGTTCATATGCTATTACAATCTTTGATATCTCTTCAGTAATAGTTAGAAATCAGATTTTAATATTGCATACCACGAAGTCACAGCTTGTGAACTATGTGCCAAATAGCTGGGTTAAGATAGGCAGTAATGCAAATCTGAGTTTCTCTAATCTGCCATGAAAAAAGTTAAACCAACATACGCCTATTCAAGGTCAGAAAGCTCCATTGATGATGTTCAAACTGTGGTGCATATGCATTTTTCGTGAGCAAACACTTGATTAAAGATTACTGATAGTTGTGTAAAACTTGCTGAACAGTGAACACCTACACTATTACCAGAACATCATAACATGTTTGCCAGAGACACTGCCAACCGAACCAGTTGCAGTGGAACATATGTTTGGCACTTCAGTGTGATGAAAAATTAACTTTTTTTTTTCTTGATGAGCTTAATTTTGTTACTATGGAATGGCAGCGATGTATCCAATCCGGGGAACCTTGACTATTTATGGTTGTCATCTTAGCAGTAGTCTTTCAGATAGTTTCTGCAGCCCCAGCATGTTTTAAGATCTTATGCACCTACACAACTAAAAAGGGTTGTAAAAATGAGCGATCTGTATTAAGTTGGATAAAAAAATCTTCAATCCAGGTGCAGTTTGACCGACTCAAGTGTCAGTTTTGTTGTAAGCAATAGACTTATCTATACTTAGTCAGCTTGTTGTAGTAATTGTTAGTGGTAGCATTCCTTCCTCTTGTTCCAGAGAAGGCATCTGTTTCAGATGGGTTAATTTCATTTTTCTTTAAACACAGTAAATTATTTTTCTACCATGGGGTTTAGGCCTCTGGAACTGCGACGATATTATTGAAATCATTCCTATGCAAAATGCAGGATTTAAAAGGAAGAGTAGTCGTGTTGGATTTTTGGACCTACTGTTGCATCAACTGCATGCATGTCTTGCCAGACCTGGAGTTTATAGAGAAGAAGTATAAAGATAAACCTGTGAGCTTCTGCTTTTGTCTTCACATGTTGCACAAGAAATGATATTTAGATTACTAGTTCAGGTTGTAATACAGAAGTGCAGGTTTTAGAAGCTGTGAATCCTCATATGATTTCTAACACAGCAACTTGGTATTTGGGTGCTGTGAGCCTTGACATGAATACTCTTTATGTTATCTATTATCAGAATTTTGCCGCATTTTGTTTCACCTTGCTATTTTCAGTACTTTGATCACATTGTAATCATTAGTTTTGAAACTGAAAGGCTCTCTATAATTTCAAACTGTAGGTCTTCTGATTGAGTTGTAAACCGTACTGTACCTCCGTCCTGGTTTACTAGCCCCCCTCGTATTTTTGGTCATATTTTGACCATGATTTTNNCTAATAAAATATAAGTTATACATAGCAAAAATAATATCATTGAAAACTATATTCAAGTACGCATCTGACAATATAATTTTTTGTGACATGCATTAACATTTTGCTAGTCAAATATGTGGTCAAACTTTGACCCAAAATACGAACTAGTCAACTAGGACGGAGGTAGTATTAGAGTTTGCTACCATAAAAATGTCAACTTGTGCAGTTGTTAGTACAGCCCTCTCCTCATGCAGCTACTGTTACCTGATGTTCCTTATTTCTAACATTGTACGCGTATGTATTGTCTGAAAATTTGTCACACCTGCTCTTGCATTATTATTGGTACAACTCATGGCGCCTTACTGCTTAGCTGATCATGATGCACTTAAGTTTATGTGTTTTTTCTGTCACTTAAAGACTTTGATAATTTGGAAGATATATGTATTCGATATTTACATGTTTCTTGGCCCTGTGCAGTTCACTATTGTTGGTGTGCACTCTGCCAAATTTGATAATGAGAAAGATCTTGAAGCCATCCGCAGTGCTGTCCTGCGCTACAACGTTAGTCACCCAGTAAGACAACTGCCATAACTCTTGAAATGTTCAAGTGGAGAACATCATTCAAGTGCCTTCACGTGCTCAATTTGCAGTCTCACTTTGGACAAGTACTCGTTTATTTCTTTAAATTATATATGTACACAGCAGTAGGCTAGCTGCACACTTTTGGTTTTGGTTTTTTTGGCTTTTGGCATCCGTTCTTAGTTCTTCTGTTTCTTCTTGTGGCTTTAGCCTGCTTTCGGTTTTTTTGGTTTCTGTTTTTTCAGGTCGTTTTTCTGTTGTAAGACCTGCGTTCAACGCTTTCTTCTAATACAAAATAACACACACTTGGGTGAGTGATCGAGAAAAAAAATGTGCCGAGTATTTTGAAAGGAAAAGTTGGATATTGGCCACTTCAAAGAATGAATTGCCACTGATGTCTCACTGACATCTGGTCCTTGGGTCACATGTCATTGAAATTTGTGGTGGCAAATATCCATTTTCCCCAAATTTCCCCTTTTGCATCTCGTTCATTTCCATGCTTTTCTTTTACCGATACAGACATTTCATTATTGTTCAGAATTAGTTGTTTAGTTTGTAGATGTTCTGTTAGTATTTTGTCAGTCAACCTTGCTGTTGGCAGTTGCACTTATTTTTCTGTTCGGTACTTTGTTGCACGTGAGACACTTATCTGTTTATGCAAGAATACCTGTCCTCATGTGTGTTCTCTGGAACAAATATCACTTTTATCAGTCAGTGTCTTGCCATTGTTTCTACTTTTTCCTGGAGTGACTATCATGTGTTTTTCCTTTGCATGTGTGTGCGTGCACGTGGGACCGTGTGTTTGCGTGCTATGTAACTTATTTGACCCTCCACCTTTTCAAAGGTTGTAAATGACGGTGACATGTACTTGTGGAGAGAACTGGGGGTGAACTCTTGGCCGACGTTTGTGGTTGTCGCGCCCAACGGAAAGGTTCTAGCACAAATATCAGGTGAAGGCCATAGAAAGGTATTGATGAGCATCTTTTCCAAAGACGAGACTCAAGTCCTAAGTTGTGTGTTAGCATATTCTCATGTATAAGGTATCTGCTTTTGCATGCTTTAACCCTACAAAAAATATTTACTAAATGCACTTTGAAGAGTTGAAGCATTTGTAAGGAGCAAGGTTTCAAAAACTTAATTCTATATTTAGAACCAAGCAAATAAACATTTACCAACTCTTGATGTTGTGTATTGATTTTCAACTTCTATCTGTGATATAACAGAAAATATGCTATGCTGTCTGCCGTACCAACCTCAACCCCCAAATAAACTGGAAATGTGCATATTGCTGAGCATAATATGAAGATGGACTGTGTTCAATCAGTGTTGTTTGCCGATCTTTTGCCATTGATCAATGCTAACAGATGAACACAAAACTGCAAAACGTGGATTTAGATTACTATTTTGTTGTCACATAATTGGCAATTTGGATGATTTTGATATTTAATGTAGAGATGCGTATACTTGCTTACTTTCTCACCGTTTTTATCCCCAAAAAGTTGCAAACGTTAGTCTAGTAAAATCCACTCTATACTGTCTTCAGTTGAGATGTTTGTGAAGTACTTCTCTTCCAAACTTCTTCACTACCACTAAGAAAAATATAAGAGCAGTTGTTGCCTGCCCCTCCCTCGGTGGAAACATCTATGCTGATATATGCACTTATCTGCAGACCCTTTCAAATGCATGTCGTTTTTAGGTTTCTCCATACAGTTAGCCTATCTAATCAAATGTAAAATCATTTCCAGGAACAAGCCATGCTGGATTATTTCAGTGTGGTCGTTCATATGTCAATCATTCTTAACCATGTTCTCTCCAGGACCTTGATGACGTAGTTGGTGCAGCACTTGAGTTCTATGATGAAAGGAAATTACTACAGAATAATTCTCTCCCCTTGGCGTTGGAGAAGGACAGGGATAGTCGATTAATAACTTCACCACTAAAATTTCCTGGGAAACTTGCAATTGATGTACAGAACAATCGATTATTTATATCAGACAGTAACCACAACCGAATTGTGAGTATTTGTTCTTTTACATTGAGTATCTATTTCTCAGTTCCTACGATTATAATGAACATACTTCTCCTTAATCAATATACACCTTTAAAAAAATGGCATTAACATTATTTGGCAAATTTATGTCACATATGAAGCCTACTTTATTTTGGAGTGTACTAAGCTGTTTGTTCTATCCTCATTTCTGAAACTTAAGGTGGTCACTAATCTGGACGGGGAATTTATATGTCAAGTTGGAAGTTCGGAAGAAGGACTACTTGATGGCCAGTTTGATACTGCCTCGTTTAATCGCCCACAAGTAAGGAACATGACTATGTTGTGTCCTTGCAATAAAATTCTTCTCTTACAGCAGCATGCTGGGTACTGAATTGGTGGTACCATGGCTTTACTAGAGTAAAGATCTAGAGATGCAATATCTCTGCTGAATGTGAACAGAGGGCATTTCAATGTCCTTCAAAACTGATGTTTGTTTTGACAGGAGGCTAAGTTATCAAGATCAGCTGTTCCTTCATGTGCTTCTTAAGAAAACAATACATGTTTCATTGAATTGAACTTCCTTTGTTATGCATTTCTATGTAATGATCTCATGTCTCTTGCTATGAATTTTCAGGGTCTTGCATACAATTTCAAAAAGAATATCCTATATGTAGCGGACACTGAGAACCATGCACTACGGTGAGTACTCCCACTGACTTAAGTTAGGACGCTCAGTTCATGCCATTCAGTGATAACATGAAACGTTACTTGTTAATGTACACTCATGGCTTATTTTAAAGGGAAAATTTCCTTCTATGCCATCGAATAAGTCTCCAATCATTGAATTTCCACCAAATAACTGCTCCTTCCATACCCTCGAAGTCGTGGAAGTGATACCTTCCATATGCCACTGCTACCACCTACCAGTCACACATGTCAATTGGCTACTGTTAGTCGATCTGTATTTTGTGCTATTGCCCAAAATGCCCAAACCCTTCTCTGTGTAACATGGTATTTATATACCTTAATTTTATTTTTGAAGAGTAGCTTATGTGAGACCATTTAGCCTTACTCAGAGAGGTCAATGGGAGGTAGGCTCTACCTTCTGCAGAGCAAAAGAAATAGATACAGAACAACGACATGGCAATTGCTCTCACACCAGCGGCAATGGAGGATAGTAAGACCCAAGAAAGAGCAAGAATTACTTTTTGCGAGCGAGATAAAGCTAATGGTGTTAGTGTCGGCTGTAATGGGTGAAGGTAGCCTAATGTCATGTAGTAGTTTTTTTGTAGGAAAATTTCCATAAAACTTTGCATTGAGCAAGCATACTGCCCGTTGTTATTTCTGCATGTATTAGGATTTTGTATAGACCTCTTCACCCACCTATGATTTCTCCTTCTCCCTACTCCGCACCGGCTGGGACTGTCTCCCATCTGCCCTGGCTGTTGGCAAGATTGTTATTGCTGTGGAAGATTAACTAGTTCTGCTGCTTGTTCTTTTCTAGTGATATCTTATATCGATTACACAGTCAATTAGCATGGTTAACTATGTCCGCAAATGATTCTTATATTCCAGAAGTATTGATTTTATTGACATGAATGCCCCTTTATCCTTATCCAGAGAGATTGACTTTGTTAATGAGACTGTCAGAACACTAGCTGGAAATGGGACCAAAGGTTCCGATTACAAAGGAGGAGGTCGAGGAACTAATCAGGCATGCTTCCACGTTCCTTTTATCATATATTTTTTGTGGAATCATGAAATTGAATATGGATTATTTTGCATGTAACTGCAATGACACATATTTTTGCTGCTGCCATTTCTGTTCTATTTACCTTGATTATACTAGTTCCAGACTTCCACTTGCAGTTTCTGTAGTCAAACCAGACCGTGACCACTTGGTTGACTCCTATGCTCATACCAGAGAAATTATACTGCTCAATTATAATCCTTAATCTGCACATGAGCTGAAGCAGATATAGTTAACAACAATATCTGTCATAGTCTGGCGGGTGGTGTGTTCTTTTCTGCTCTTGGGTGCTAGCTGCTTGTCAATAGCTCATCTTGACTGCCGTCTAAGGTCCAGCTTTGTGGACTGGGATTGATTGTAGCATTGTGCACCTGTATTACCGCAGTCCTGAGGATCTATATTAAAGATAGAATCTACAGTCTCCTATCCTATCCACCCATTATGCTTCAGATTATCCAGAAAACACTATTCTGCGGCTAAACTAAAACAGTTCCCTATCTAGTCACACCCTGAATTGTGATATTTGATGTTTTTTTTTGTTCATGCATAAAGTATAGAACATTAGAAGGGGAGCCTTGGCGCAGTGGTAAAGCTGCTGCCTTGTGACCATGAGGTCACGGGTTCAAGTCCTGGAAACAGCCTCTTGTAGAAATACAGGGAAAGGCTGCGTACTATAGATCCAAAGTGGTCGGACCCTTCCCCGGACCCTGCGCA
>CBMN010034795.1:0-10574 GCA_000582825.1 Hordeum pubiflorum | reverse complement strand
TGACCTCATCAAGGAAAAGAAGATAAAGATTTTGATACACATGCATCTCTACTTTCCACTTCAACTTTTCAGCTGTTTGCATCGGACCATACTTTTTCTCCTTAAACACCCGCCTCCTGCTGAGGATCCCGTTACACCATCCAAACCTACATCCGAGCCTACATGGCATGTGGAGCATCACCCTGGGGCTATACATTGGCCATGCCCTAAACCACAAATATCCCCACCACATGCATGGTCCTCACCTACTTTTTCTCCTCCCATACGGATACTTTGTAATTAGCGTTGGATGGCTCCCTCCCGTATCATGTCCGTGGACCACGTCTGGACACAAAAACGGACGTATACCGGAGGAATTTGCGGGTCGGCATTGGAAATGCTCTTATAATATGTTCATGGACATATTTTAAAGATTACAAGATGGTATTCTTTTTCCATAAGCCAATAGTAACGCATGAGCATTCTACTAATTAAAACTAGTAGTCGTGTACGTGCACGCACGACTAGATTGACAGTAATATTATATTCAATGTTAACCACACTTAATGTTGATTCAATGCACTTAATGTTGTTTTTAATTTAATTAATATTTTTTCAATTTATTGATGATGTGATGGATGCATCATTGAAGCAACATGACACCTTAGATATAGGTGATTGGATGGCTCGGATCACTTGGATTCACCAAACTCGTGCTTTCATAAGTAGTTGTAGATACACGTTGAACATTTTTATATACAAGTTTAACATTTTTTTGATACACACTAAACATTTATTTTAGTACGCGTTGAACCGGTTTTGAATAAACATTAAACCTTTTCCGATACAAATTCAACAATTTCGAACACATGTTGAATATGTTATAATACATGGTTAATGTTTTTTTAGCACACATTGGCCATTTTTCATAAATGCCATGAGCATTCTTAAACGTGTAAAACGTTTGTTAAGTGTTAAAATAAATATATTTCAAGCACATTTTTCTGAAGAGTTTTTTTTTTAAATTATGCAAACATATTCAAATATTGTATAAAAATTTCTTTAAAATGCGACTGACATATTTTGGAACGCTGAAAAAAATGTATGAAATATTTTTTAAAATTACATGAATATCTTTTGCATTGTATAAATATTCATGAATATCTTTTGGATTGTATAAATATGCAAATATATTTTTAAAAAATTACAACATAGGTTTGAAACATATGATTTTTTTTTTAATGTCAATAGACTTTTTAATGCTATCAATATTTTTTAGAAGTTCCACGAACATTTTTTCCCTGCATCAGGATTTTTTTAATGTGGGGTGAACGCTTTTGAAAAACTATTTGTAAATTAATTTTAAATATATGTATTTATAATATTTGAAAAGGAAAAGTAAAAACGAAAAAAGAAACGAATAACAAATGAAGGTAACTAATATAGAAATAGTAAAATACCAGTACTATATCGGCACAGTAAAGGGTTCCCTTGAGGTAAGACGAGCTACCATCTTGCTATAGGCGAGACGCAGCCGAGCCCTATATGTTTGGCTAGGCCTTAAGAAGGCCTAAGTCTGAATTCTAGATATTTGACTAGCAGCAAGCACAAGCATTTTAAACCCACTTCCCATCACAAGAAAAAATATTACCACAAATATGTACTAGCGTCATTCTTTTTTTTTGTATTATATGAAAGTATTTCCCAGTTAAAGTTTCTGTGTGTCACGGGAAGATATAATTTTATTTAGAAGAATATCTTTCAAATTAATTTAAAAAAAATCCAAATATAGATTCAAAAAAGCTAAAGAATGAAAGACAATTAACTAAGCATGTCCACTTCCATCACATGCAGATGAGGCCCACAAAACAAAGATGAGTGAATTTCAGATAACAATAATATTACGGAACCGTATGTAAAAACATAGCTTGTGAGTGGCAAAACCACAATGGTTGCCCTAATAATTTTTGTAACGCCCACAAATTCAGTATAATGTCACCGTCCGGGCCCACTTGGTCACAACATGTGGTGACTGCGGTTTAATTGTGTTTAACCTCTATTACCACAAACTGAACCATGTTTTGACAGAAAAATCAATGTTTTTGTCCAAGTTTTGATCGAGTTTATATTTATTTACAAGAAGAACTTTCAAATAAATTTTCCAAAATCCAAAATATTGAATCAACAATGCTAAGGATCAAATATAATTAATTACTCACGTCCACTTCGAGCATATGTAGATGAGGCCCACAAAGAAAAGAGTAAATATCATAGAACCCTAATATTAAGAAGGAAAACAGAAAATCATAAATAATTTAATGACTATTCACAGCGAGTTTTGACTCATTTGGAACAACATTGTAAGAGAATCATCACTTTGAACTTTGTTGCCACCGTGTGTCCTAATTTCAGCATGAGATGCTAAGTTTTAGAATTTCATTTCAAAAACATAAATGGTTCAATTACTATTACAAAATATATTTAATCCATTTAGAAGAGATGAATAATAAATTATTAGTCCAATTTGTTTTGAATTTCAGCTCGAGATGCTAAGTTTCTACAAATTTAATTTACAAAAACATAAATAGTTAAATTACTATTTCAGGAAATCTTCAACTCATTTGCATGTGTGGTTTGATTTTAAAGGTTTAAGTCCCATATTTTCTAATTTTTACTTAAAAATCAATGTTTTCACTAAATCGGAGTTTTACAACTACAAGGGAACTTATATCAAGAAATTCAAAGTAAAGACGTGGCCAGCACATGGCATAAATTATGGATTCAGGCATACAATTAGTAGAATTAAATGTCGAGGTGAACCTTTTCCCATGCATGTTACATGGATGAGATGGTTGTATAGAACGTAAATATTTGGAGTAACAATATGAGAATAATAACTGAAATAGATGTGATTTATTATGTTTGACTATTGTATAGCTTCTCATGGTTGTCCTTCACACTCATAGCGCCTCCGTAGTGGTGGGATTTTCCTAGTGATTCGGCTCGTATGGGTGGAGCGGGGTGCAAGTCTATTTATATAGGTTGTCGGTAATGCATCGCTATGGACGAGGAAGCACACACATGTTAGTAGGGTCGGGAGGCTTGGTCGAAGAACGAGGAAGTGCCTATTTGACGGGATTAACAAATCCTTTTGGTGGGTTGGAAGCGTGCCACTTGATGTGCCCAACCGCCGCCATTTGTCGTGTGCTGGGCGCATCCGATGGGAGCACAATTTTATCTCTTTTCTGCACGACGTTTGGCTTTTTTATTTTTAGATTCTGCTCGATTTTTTATGTTTTCTCCAAGACTTTTTTTTCTTGCCTGAAGCATAGTTGTGCTTTCGAAAAAGGAAAGAATTCGGAGATTTTTTATGTTTTCTCCAAGACATTTTTTTCTTGCCTGAAGCATAGTTGTGCTTTCGAAAAAGGGAAAGAATTCAGAGTTGCGCTTCTATGCGAAGCACAACTCTACTTCTCGAAAAGCACAACCATGCTTTCGCGGGAGCACATTTGTGTACAGCTTATGCTTCCATGAGAACACAGTCGTGCTTCAGTGAGAATCAATAATGTGCTTCGCGAAACTTAAATAAAGCACATGTGTGCTTCTGCATGAAGCACAAGTGTGCTTCTGCATGAAGCACACTTGTGCTTTCCAAAAGTGAAAAGCGCACGTGTGCTTCTCGAAAAGGGTGAAAAGGACAGTTCTGCTTTCTATTTTTCCCTTTTTCTTATTTTGATTACGCTTTTTTCGCTTTTTGATTGGTTTTGAGGGTTTCTTGCGAAATGATATATCCAAACCTACTAACATGAGGTCTAGTTTCGAAAATCTCGGCATGGAAAACCCAACAGCGAAAACTGTGAGTGATTTGGACGCAAGTTTTGAAGAAAAAAATCTATGAAACAAGCCTTTTCACGACTGGAGAAGTACCCCTTAACTAGTGATTTCGCTATTTGGCGCTTCGGGCGCCAAGCGTATGCGGCCAATAACAGTTATGCTCAGTCGCTCGTAGTGTGCTTGCTCGTGCCTCACTCTAAAAAAAATCATCTTTATTTAAAATAAGAGCATCTACTATTTCTTATTGATTTTAAAATATTCATGAATTCAAAAAAGTTCATGAATTTGTAAAACATAATATTTTTTGATGCAAAAAATATTCATGAAATTTACGAAGTTCATGAATTTTAGAAAAATACATATATTTGTCAGACATTACTGAATTTGGAAAAAAATTGCAAGTTAGTAAAATCTACAATAATTTAAAAAGTTCAAGAATTTAGGAAAGATCATTCTATGAAAACATTATACATGAATTTAATAATATTCAAGAATTCGAATAAACATTCACCAACATTAAAAAGTTCAATTTTGCGAAAAAGAATTTGTTTTCGATAAAGAGGAAATAACAAAAAAGTAAAAGAATAACAAATTTAGAAATGATCAAGGAAAATTGTAGCATAAATAAACATATAAAACCAAACAAAATCAAAGTAAATAACCTAGTAGAAAACACGCGCGCGCGTGCGTACACACACAAGAAGCATCTGAAAGCTTCACGAAAACCGGGATTGATTCTATAGAACGGTACAGACGGTGTTCAAACCTTCTATGTAGGGTTTCTTTTTCGCCTTTTTGTTTTGTCGTGTTTTCCTTTATTCCTTTTCTTTGGATTTTTGTTCTTTTTTGTGTGTTTCTCTATTGGTTTTCTTTTGGGGTGTTTGTGTTATATTTTTTGCTTGCTTGTTTTTCAAATATGTGCCAACATCTATTTAAATGCACATTATACATTGTTCTCATACAAGTTTAACTTATTTTTCATACACATTAAACATTTTACGAATACACATTGAACATTTTCAAATACACAATTAACATTTTTTAACAGATGTGGAATATTTTTTGAATACACGGTGACCATTTAATAACACACCTTTTTTTTAGAAATATCATGAACATTTTTCTGCATGTGTAAAACCTTTGTTAAGTGTTAGAACATTATTTAAATTTTACGCACGTTTTTCTAAATGGTACAGATTTTTTTTCAAAACTATTCAAACAAAAATATTTATAAAATTTTCTTAAAAATGTTGCAAACATATTTTGAAATGCGTAAACATATTTTTTGGAATGGTACAAAACATTTTGAAAAATCACACAAATATATTTTTACTTTTATAACTATTTCTTAAAAATGTCACACAGAGTGTTGAAATGGGTGGACGTTTTTTAAATGTTAAGAACATTTTTTCCGCTATCAATACCTTTTAGAAGTCGTGCGAACATTGTTTACCCTACATGATCTTTTTCAATGCACCGTGATCCCTTTCGAAATTGAGTAATTAATGTTTAGAATATTTTGAAGAAATAAACAAAAGGTAATAAACCAAAGAAACCGAAACAAACGAATAAGGAATGAATGAAGGTAACTAAAATATAGTACTTCTTCGTTCCAAAATAAGTGTCGCTGAATTAGTATAATTAAGTCAACGACACTTATTTCAGGACAGAGGACGAATCGACCCACTAAGAGGATCCCCTTGACGCCAGGTGAGCTGCCATCCCATTATCGGGGATCCTATTTGATCCGTGGGTCGCTGTTAGCGACCACTTGCAAACACCGCCACCCCCTTCTAAGCTGCTTATCTTTTGGTCGGCCGAACATAGCTCGTTTGTAGTTTTGAAACGGTTCTACAACCTTCCCAAACCGATTTTTTCCTTGTTCTTTCATTCGTTTTTCTCTCCGTTTACATTCTAGTTTTCGTTTCTTTTTATTTTGATTTTACTTTCTATTTATCTTTTTATTTTCTTTAATTTTATCATGAATAATTTTAAAAAAGATTTTTTTTTGTAAACTCATGACATTTCTTTTCACTAGGTAAACATTTTTGAATCGATGAACTTTCTTTTTTAATTTTTGAATAATTTCTCAACACGAGAATATTTTATTTGATCAAAAAACAATTATAAAGTTGTGAACATTATTCAAATACGTGAGCATATTTTACAAACTTGTGAACATTTTTCGAATTTTCGAACATTATTTTGAAACTCGTGAACATTGTTGTGAAACTCATGAACAATTTGAAAGTATATAAACATTTTTAAAATCACGAACATTTATTCAATCTGTGATCATTTTATCATTATTTAAATTTCTTTTCCAAATTTACATTTTTATTAATCTTGGAACCTTTTTGTAATCCCGAACTATTTTAAAGAAGAATAAACAAAAAATAGAAAAACAAAAACAAAAAACGAGGGGAAAAAAGGGCGAGTCCAGCCCTGCAAATGGATAGGCCCAAAGTGGTGCCGCGGTTGTAGGGTGGTTTTGCGCTGGCTCGTTCACAGAGCTAAAATAGGAGCTCCCTCCCACTATAGGCTTGGCGTAGCCTCCTTTTTCTTTAGCAAAGATAGTCGTGCTTTATTGATTGCTGGCAATGTTTACATGAATAACATCCACATCATACGGTGTGCCTAACCACAAATGTCTACCCTGAGGGAGGGAGACCCCATATCTAGCTATGCTTCGACATTTTGAGGCCCGACATTCTTGACAAAAATTACAAATAAAAAAAAGGTCTAGAAGTTTCGCTAATCTCCCGAATAATGCCAACATAGTTTACTCCCTGCCTTGTCATGGATATGGTTGACAACTTGTTTGCATTCCGACGCGAAATGAAGGTAATTCATCCCCAAGTCCTGCGCTAGAGTGAGGGCCTCTCTGCACGCGAGGGCTTGAAGTGATGGTGGATCAACAAGTCCTTGAATAACAATGGCTGACGAACCCAGAAAGGTACCATCCCGACCCCGATAGATTGCAGTAGCAGAACCCATGTTGTGATTGACCAAGACCCCGACGTCCACATTTATTTTGACGAAGCCCTCAGGTGGTGGAATCCACCGAGGCTGCACTCCTATATTAGTCAGCACAGATGGCCTTGCTTGCATTTGCTGTGGTATTTGTTCCAACTCCGAAATAAAATATGTGACAAAAAGATGAGTAGATAGTGGACTTTGGTTGATACCTTCAGGAATGAGTTTTCATCGTGTTGTCTAGATAGGCTTGGCATAGCCGTGACCTAGATGTTTTGGCTAGGCATCAAGTAGGCCTTAGGCTGAATTATAGTTGCACGCGCTACACCCACCAGCAAGCTGAAGCACTTTAAGCCCACTTCCCATCACTAGAGAAATAGTAGCACAAATATGTACGGATATAACTTTTTTGTTTTACACTATATGAAAACATTTTCCAGAATTTTTAAATATTTCCCCGTTGAAGTTTTTGCATGTCACGGGATATATAATTTTATTCACGAGGAGAACTTTTAAATAGATCCTAAAAATCCAAAATATATAATGAACAAAGCTTATGAGTGGAATTACGAGAAGGGTTGCGCTAATAATTTCCACAACACCCACAAATTCTTCATGTCACCGTTCGGGCCCACTTGGTCAAGACATGTGGTCATTGCGGTTTTAATTCTGTTTAACCTCTGTTACCACTAACCTAACCATGTTTCGACTCAAAATTCAAAATTTTGTCCAAGTTTTGATCCATTTTATAATTTATTTACAATAATAACTTTCAAATACATTTTCAAAAATCCAATAATACTGACTCAATAAAACTAAAGAGCAAAAGACAATTAATTATGTGTGTCCACTTCCATCACATGCAGATGAGGCCCACCAAGAAAAGAGTGAATTTCAGATAAAACCTAATATTACGGAAACATATGTAAAAAGACAGAACTTGTGAGTCGCAAAACCACAAGGTTTGTGCTAATAATTGCCACAACACACACAAGTTCCATTTTATGTCACTAAAAGATCCCACTTTGTCACAACCGTGGTGATTATGATTTTAGTTCTGTTTAATCTCTGTTACCACGAACTGACGGTACCATGTACGCGAGGGCATCTTAGGAGGCTTGGAGCTGGCCCAATAGGCCACGTTGCGACCCATGGCCTCACGAGACACGTACCGGCTTGGCGATGAAGGCAAGAGTCCCGGGGATCCCGGAGGATCCCCATCCAACCTCAACCGACCTAGAATCATGTAAGCCCTAGACCCTCTCCCCCATATAAGGCAAGGCTAGGGCTAGCGTATAGATCATATAAGCTCACATAGAAACCTACGCAATCCTAGGGATCCTCCATTGTACACCATACCCAAGCTCTCCTACGAGGCTTTCCTCCATCAATATAATCTTAGCGGCACTACGCTTTTACCTCTATCATGAGGGCCTGAATCTGGTTAATTCCCTCGTGTGAATCCCTTATGGTAGTTCTAACCACGTGACGCCTCATCGAGATTGTTGTTGGCGTGATGAACCGACACAAACTGAACCACGCCTCGAATCTAAATTCAAAGTTTCGCCCATGTTTTGATCGAGTTTCGATGGAAAGACGAAATTTCTAGAAAAGGTTTAAAATTTTAGAAAATCGTAAATAATTCAGTGACTATTGAGAGAAAGTTTTGGCTCATTTGGAAGAGCATTTTAAGAGAATCATCAATTTGAAGTTTGTTGTCAAAATTTGTCTAAATGTCGTCCCGAGATGCCATGTTTCTCGAATTTCATTTGAAAAATATAAATAGTTCAATTACTATTCTAATAATATATTAAACCCATTTGAAAGATATTTTCTGGAGAATCGCCATTTTGAAGTTTGTTGTCCAAGTTTGTCTGATTTTAGCTGGAGATGCTAAGTTTCTAGAAATTTAGCATAAATAGTTTAATTACGATTCCATAAAAGTTTAAGCTCATTTCGGCGAGAATTTTAAGAGTGTCATCATTTTGAAATTAGTTGTTCAAATTTGTTTGAATTTCCGATGGAGATGCTAAGTTTATAGAATTTCCATTAAAGAAACTAAATAGTTCAATTGCTACTTTGGAAAATCTTCAACTCATTTGGATGAGTAGGTTGATTTTAAATGTTTATTACGTCCAAATTTTACGTATTTCTGATAAATCAATGTTTTTCAACAGACTTTTCCAACTACAAGGAAACTTATGTCAAGAAATTCAAATTAAAACCATAGTCACCACATGGCATAACAAGTGGATTCAGCCGGACAGTTATTGACATCAAATTAGAGTTTTTGGTCTTAGAAAACGTTAGCAAAAAAAAAACATGTTTCGGTACATAAACTCAATGGTTGCAATAATAAGTTCTCATATATTTGAACGTGGGGCTCTGTGAAAGTCATCTAACAAAAAACAAAAAATAAAGAAGTTTGTGTGCTCAAAAATAATGAAAAAAAAAACAAAGAAGTTCGTGATTAATCCTTTTAGGGCTAAACACGCCTGCCTTTAATGATAGCTGGTGATACATTTTTTGCGGCAAAGCTCGGGAATCGTGATTAGCTGTCAGGCGATCCCCACAGCATAGTGGTGCGTGCAACGAACGTCCCGGCCTGGGTCTGCTTCAGAAGTCAGAACGAATGTCTCGCCCCAATGCATGTCGCCCGTGGACGGAGATGGACTGGACTTGGCTGTCCGTAGCTCCGCCCGTGGGCTGAGCGTGCTGGACCCCTACGGTCTTGCTGGTCCTGACTCCTGAGTCCTGACATGGTCCTTCGCTGCCCCTGCCGCCTGCCTCCGTACTCTCGCCCAGGTGCTTCACGTTCATCGCTCGCTCGTATCTGCTGTGGACTGTGTTGCCCTAATCACTTCCCGGCCCAGCCGCCGCAACGGGACACCAAGAAAATGGCCATCTTTCTCAGAGTCATATACTCCCATGTGAACGGGAAATGGCTGGCTCTAGAAAGAAGGCCAGAAGTGGCTAAAATGGCTAAGGCGTGTCGAGTGACTGATACACAGAGATAGAGCTGTCGCCAGGCCCGGCCCTGAAGGGGGGCAGGGGGGCGACCGCCCCGGGCCCCCGAAATGGAGGGGCCCCCACGTCTGGTTTTGCTATGTAGTGGGCTTCGGTAAAAAGATATGTAGTGCAGCTGTGTAAGTCGTATACGAGAGGCCCGTTGAAAGTTACGTAGCCGCGCCTGCGACTGATTGGGGCCTATCCCTTCCAACTTCGCCCCGTGTGATCTAGCCACAATGGCTGCCGCCAGATCGCTGCTCCGCGCTTTTCCTTCTGCTCTTCTTCGTGCTGCTTCGGCCAGATCATCTTTCCTCGGGGCGAGTCCGTCCATCTGGGTCTTGCGCTGGCAGTTGGCTGCACGCCGTCGCCTCCTGAAGAAATAAATTCATATGACCTAAACAGTTAGCAATAGGATGCAGACTGCTTGTGATGGCCGTGCAGGTTGTCCGTTGAGGCAAGTTTCTGCTTTGAATCGGAATCGCTGCTGTTGCTGCGCGGTGCCAGGCAAAGGCAATGACATCAACTTGCTGAAGGTGAGACTGCAACTAATCCCCTTTCAAATGTCCAGTGTGCATAGTATATTAAAATTTCTAGTGTGCCTATTGTTTACGATTACCAAACTCAAGTGAACGTGGTACACTGGTACTACTAGTAGTAAGTAACCTGGCATGGCTGATCTCAGATTTTGTAGAACACCTTTTGACTCGTATACATGTTTGGATAACGTTGGTCCAAACACGCATAAATTTCTGCATCATTTGTTTCACTTTGTAAGT